>VOMN01125309.1:0-29077 GCA_014899125.1 Orchestia grillus
GCGAGACTCAGATAAGGCAGTCCGTATCAGTGATACTGAGAATAGCAATATTTCACGTCAGATTTACGGCAAATAAGGGAGGGGGGTCTTAAGAATTTAACATCATTTATCCCGTCATTTTTGGAGGGGCGTCTCTACCAGTTTGCTAGATGAGCATGTGTACCAATTCTCCTCGCGTTAATGTGTTCGCCCGAGACGATGTGCTGTGTCGAAACTGCATCAGGTGATGAGGCAGTTGTAGCTTGACTTCTTTAAACACTTATCTTCCACGAAAGTTGAACTCGGGTGATATGCAAACGACGCGTCGTGTTCCACCCGACTGCTGGCATTCTTAGGAGTCCGACTCCGCCAAAAACCTCCCACTCTGTATGACTGCGATTCTGCAAACCTGTTGATGAGGAAGTCATTCTCGAGGCGCGGCCGCTGGACGGTGACGCGCACCCGCTCAGCTTCCTCGGTGCTGCCGGCAGCGCCAGGAGCAAAGCTTCCTGAAGGTGTCGCACGCTAGGAGGAGGTCGGTGGCCTCTCCACGCACCCATTACTCATGAGTAAAAAAGAGTCGCGGCAATTCACCTCCGTGACCGCTCGAAGCTTTTAACCTCAAGTGAGCAGCTTCAGTTTATGTTAGGTCAAAATATTTATCCTTTGCAAGCAGCGGGACTACTTGCGGATCCTTCAAAAGCAGGTTTGATTTATTTAGCTGCACGGCCGTCTTGAGTCGCAGAGCTTCTTTTGCAGCTACGCTTAATGTCGCATTTGTTGCTGCTAAAAAAGTTAATTTTCCTTGTTCTCTGCGACCATATTTATTTCACTTCAAAAGCATTCAAGTTATACCTTTTCTTATGTTAATGGTTCTACGAAGTAGAAAAGCAGCAAAGGCGCGCATACACGTCAGTTGCAGGAGTAAATGATAGCAATTGATCATGGTCAACTCCTACTTGAGTTAGATGTTGAAAATGCCACTTGGCTCATGTGCGTCACGGCAGCTAACACGTTAATTGAGCGGTGCTTGTGATCCGCACACTCAGCGTAAGTCGCCAACTGACGTTTTGGATTTTGTACAGTCTGTGTCTATGTTGTACAGGCTGTGTCTATGTTGTACATACTGTGTCTATGTTGTACAGACTGTGTCTATGTTGTACAGACTGTGTCTATGTTGTACAGACTGTATCTATGTTGTACAGACTGTCATCGATAATTATCCGGCTGAAACACGTGCATTGCCAATGACTATTCCTGGACAGAGTGAGTGGACTTCCAGTAGTACAGCATTGTTTCTTAGTAAAACGCGTAACGTACCACAGAGCCTCAGAAGCCTAAAGCCCCGGCCTCGCCACAATGGACCCAGCAATTGGGTGCTTGCGAGACCAGTCGTCGCTTTGTCTAGCGACTATTGTGAGCAATGGAGCGATATTTATTCATCCCGTTGTCGCGAAGAGCGCGTTTTGAGTCGTCGTGTATGTGAGATAAGATTAATTGCATGCCAAACAGGTGTGACGACACTTGAACTTTTGTTCCAACTCGTGTGGCTGCGGTGGTCTACCAGCGGATAGTGAGAATTATAGTCATTAGCGACACAATAGCAGTACATGCGAGTCCATTGACATCGGACTGTAGGGTCTCAAGCGGTGCAGATTCTGTTTGCAGCCGTTTCTCGGTAGTTATTAACACGTTATTAAACACGGAATCTATTTCTCGTAGCCATTTTTTTCATTTTCTTCTGTGACTCCATCACTCTGTTCGTTCTTGAGGTAACATTTCCCCCCTAAATTAATACGATTGATGTCGCTTGCTTGAGAAGGTTTGTGCTGATTGAAAGCGTTCAGTTCGTTGAGTGTAATTAAAAAAGTAACTCAACAGCGCGATTGACTACGTGCTTGCCTCCCTATCACGAGGTCTCGGGTTCAGTACCTCTTGGCAGAGTGGTTCTCTTGAAAAAAAAATTAAGCCCGACATGGCAAAATAAGCGGCACACCAGCGTGGCGTGGGGCGTGGTTCCCGAACTACTTTCAATGGCATTCAAGTTACTTCAGCAACTGAGGTACTCAACATCTGTCGGACTCGTAGCTTCGATGATTTTAACTGGAGACGGCACCCCAGTTCTTGGCTTGGTGAAAGAGTATCAACAATCATGTTTTAATCTCACGGCTTTATTTCCTTTCGAACCAGTTATGTTTTACTATTAATCCTCGTTTTTTAAAGTCTTGGAAGATCTGTCTCGACTGGCGATAATTTTCAACTGGAGCGAACTTGACAATTTTTAGTTTTGGCAAACTTGACCATCTTAATTCGAAGTACACTTGACAATATCCAATTAAGGTGCACTTGACAATATCCAGTTAAGGTGCACTTGACAATATCCAATTAAGGTGCACTTGACAATATCTAATTAAGGTGCACTTGACCATCTTCGCTTGGGGTACCCTTGACAATCTTCAGTTGGGATGCCCTTGACAATCTTCAGTTGGGATGCTCGTGACAATCTTCAATTGAGGTGCCCTTGACAATCTTGAGTTGGGGTGCCCTTGACAATCTTGAGTTGGGGTGCCCTTGACAATCTTCAGTTGGGGTGCCCTTGACAATCTTCAGTTGGGGTGCCCTTGACAATATTCAGTTGAGGTGCTCTTGATAATCTTCTGTTGGGGTACCCTTGACAATCTAGAAATGTGAGACAGTCGGATGTGTAGTAAAGGCCGTGTAGAAGCTGATGTGTAGTCGAATTATCAGTATTAAAAGTAGTATTAGTATAAGTAGTAGTACTAGTATTAGTATTAAAGTTAGCAGCAGTTCAGTACTATCTCGCTCTGGATGAAAAGAGACCATTTAGTCTGGACTTCGGAGAACAAGGAATCAATGCAGAAGGTGAGTTTCCAAGCAGGATGCCCTACGCATAGAAACTAAAAGTTATGAAGAAAGATGAAGAATAATCCGAAGAAGTCATGAAACTGGAAAGAAGCATAGTGGGTACGAAAGCTAGAAGTCCAGAGGGCCTGCCTAGAGCTGAGGTAACAAGCTGTCCTTCAGCCTTGACGTTCTGTGAGGCCAAAATTAGACGTGCTGCTTCGGATGACAGAGGCTGCTGCGTGGTGGGCAGTAAGAAACCTGGGCTGATTCTACTTTAATTGCGGCGTGATGGAAACACGGAAATTCTACTTTAATTAATTGCAGCGTGATGGAAATACGGAAATTCTACTTTAATTGCAGCGTGATGGAAATACAAAAACACGCCGTCGGACAAAACTCAAGAGGAAGAAGCAAACACTGGAAAAAAACGCTCCTCGGCTCACAGCAAACCTGGATGCTGACAAGATGATGGGTGCACACCCAGCTGATATTATCAAGTGCTTCACGACCTTCCCATCACCATCATTCTTAATGTTTAACTGCGAAAGCAACCCAACGTTTCAGGGACCGCGCATGCTGCCTCTTCTTATTTCCTGCTAAGAAAAGGAATATTTTATGATTTCGACTGGACCTCCTTTGGCTCTTCCGTGGTGCAGAGTAGCAGATGATCCTATGTGCAGATCCTTCAATAAATAACGGAAATTTTTTGTTGGCTGGATGAACGTCGTCATTGACGACTTCGATTCACGATTTTTTTTGTAATCCATCGGGCTTCAGGGTTTGTATTTGACACCAACGTGACACTGGGCATCAAATTTTAGCCAATCTAATTTCAGCTGCGCATCGAAATTTAGCCAATCATTGAACTTTAGCCAATCATTGAACTTTAGCCAATCGTTGAATTTTAGCCAATTGTTGAATTGTAGCTAATCGTTAAATTTTAGCCAATGATTGAATTGTAGCCAATCGTTGAATTCTAGCCAATCATTGAATTCTAGCCAATCATTGAATTCTAGCCAATTTTCGAATTCTATCTTATCGTTGCATTCTAGTCGCCGAAACCACCCAGCTAATCCTCGACTTCATTGCATCGCTGTGACGGCACCGGGAGCCGACCCCTCCGTGCTGAGGCCACGCGCTGACGCTGCACCGGAGCTTCTGGTGCCCGACGGAGGGGGTGAGGGAACGCGCTTCCGAATTTCACGCTACTATGACCAGCCTCAACATAGGTCATTATAATGGATTAGGAAATTGTATTCACATTCTAGTTAGAAAATATGAGTTATTTGGTCACATCACCTTTTTTTTTAATTCCTTTTCTGTCATTTAGACAGAGATTAGGCATCTTGGCCCGTCCGTCAACACTTTCGAGGCGTCCCGGACATTGCCAAAGAGGCTTTCAGCAAATCTAACGGGGTTTACTAGTTCCAACAACGCACTGTTACTGGTTAAATTCGACGTAATGTGCACAACAATCAGTACACTATCATTTCGTCGCGGTCTCTCATTGATACACGTCTACTGAAAGTAAAAATCTTATTCGTAGATGTATGAACAAATCACTAGCAATGCCGACTCGGACAGGCTAGTGGCGATGCAATAACATCCGCGTTGCTTGCCTCAATTTCTTGCTAAAATCCGGATTTATTTGTTACATTTGGCACGGTTGCTATGGGGACGAGTGTACTCCTCTTTGCAGCATATAAAAGGACCCCATCCTGCGTTGTTGGCAGTTCCCATGGCTACGTTGATCGCGTCTGTGTACATATTTCGCTGACTTGACTGCAATGAATGGCGCTATAACACTCGTCAACATCAATTTGGCCTTAGAGCATGTTACGTAAGTGTTTATTGATGCAGAGTTCGCCAGGTGTCATTTCGATCGGAAGAGAATAGCCGTTTCTCTCATTACGATATTCGTTTGAGCGCGTCTGTGCATGACGCGGTGTCTTTGAAGTGCAAGCCTTTGTACAGGCCTTGCTTTTCAGAGGTAGCGTCAACTGGAAAGACCTCGGTCATGAGTACCTCTAACTGAACTTTTCTGCTTCCATACCATCGGCCAGTTTGTCAAGTCATTCTTGACGTTTCAGCTTCATAAAAGGGTTGCTCCGTGAACTGAAAATTATCGTTAAACTGAAACCGAGTCAGTTGGAGTTTGCTTAAAATGTAGCAACGGTGGCGTAACAACTAACACAATAATAGCAATAATGACAAAAATATCGATATGAGTAATATTAATTAAAATAATAATACAATATGTACAATAATGATAATACGAATAATTATCAGTTAACAGCACAATTAGGAGTTTCATACTTTTATAACTGGAAAACGAAGGAAAACGAAATGACGTTCCGCGTGGGAAGCTGCAAGTGGTGGTGGTGGTGTTTTCACGACTTGCGATAAGTGGGGCAAATACCTCCTTATCTATTAATATTATTTACCAAAATGCGGCGTATAAGGAGTCAATCGTTGAGCTTCATGCATTTTTTATTAACAAAATTGGCTAAGGCCTTCAGAACTCGCAGGCCTTGTGCTGCCCGCTGGATTGATTTCACACCACTGGCGTCACAGAGCGCAGGCAAAACGACACGCAAATTTTGTGTGACTAAATCTTACGTGCAAAAAATACGGCGCGTCACACGGCATCAAACGGAGGCGTGCAACCGACGAGATAGCTCCCCATTCACTAACACTAAAGAATATGAAGAAACATCGATTGATTTCCAATTTTGCGAGGAATGTAAATTTCTTGATTCATTTTCTAGGTACCCGTGTTGCATACCGTTACGAGTATGAGTGTATGTATGCACATGTGTGTGTACGCGTGTATGTATATGTGTGCATGTGTGAGTGATTGAAATGAAACAAGGGGCACTAGATGAACCTGAACAGCATTGAGGCCAGTGCGTGATCACTTCGCTGCAACCGTTGTTCATGCAACGCTCAATCATTGCAAATTTGTCTCACGTTCCTCATGCAAGAGAGGCATCTGAAAGAGCTCGTTTGCATGCACGTGTGTCCAGTTATTCGTGTTAATGATCCCAGAATTTGTTTACCCTCGTGCAGCCTATTTACCGCATTCATGGGCAGCGCTGTTATATTTTTACTCAACTCATTGCGGCTTCAATCATTTGTCGTACAGCAAGAAGAGCGACGCGAGTCACGCTTCCAGCACAAATTATTTTATTTACTTTGGAAATCCGAGGCTGCAGAAGTTTCAGCCTCTTTTCTCCTAGTCGTATTTCAGCTCAAAATGATCGTGTATATTCACACATTTCCCCAAATGTTCTAGTCCTAATTAAAGCTCGTCCGCCTCGCAGGGATACGCTGAAGTGGATTTTCCTCCTGCGTATCTTGGGGACTTGTAAGATCTTCGAGGGATAAGTATCACGTAAAATGGGGCAACGCTGGTCAAACCCCTATTATAATAATGTAAACTTACATTAACAAAGATAGAGTCCAGTACCTTTCTTAAATTTGGAATATTTTAGGATAAATAGACGAAAACAATTTTTCAAGCGACCACCCTTTACAAAAG
The DNA here is from genome assembly GCA_014899125.1 of Orchestia grillus. NCBI lineage: Eukaryota > Metazoa > Arthropoda > Malacostraca > Amphipoda > Talitridae > Orchestia > Orchestia grillus. Next base: position 6,386 of record VOMN01125309.1, read on the forward strand.
AGCCGCACTTCCACTCGACGTTGAGTAGAGCACAGCTCCTGCCCCAGCGTCGGAACTCGCTCCCCTAATTTCATTGTTTGGTTCTCACGACTTGAGTTAGTTTCCCTCTGTCTTACCATTTATTGTTGTCAATTCTTCTTCGTTGTGGAGTGACTTCTTGTAGGCGAGTTTGTTAACAACTGCTTTGAAAATTGACCTGTTTTCTATATGAGCAGCTTTTCTCAAGCCCTAGACTCTATTGCCAACAAACCTATTGGCGGGCGGGGAAATTTCACAACTAATTCTCGCAAGGAAATCGTTGAGTGGAATGATACTCATGATTGTGTGTTACAAGTTTCTGATGCCTTTGCATCGCCGTGAACCAAAGGTTATAGGCATTGTTACGACAAATACCTATATTTTGTGAGATCGAGGAAAGCATTTCCAGCTTTTTGGTCTCACACCTCAGCCAGATAAGATGACGCTGGCCTGTGTCGTGCCGTGCTGACGTTATGACGTTATGGCTTGGTTGCGGCCTCGAAGTCTACCGTCAGTGTTATCGCTTATCGCTGAAGGGGCTGAGAAACTTACGCTGCTCTTCACAGCGACTCGGAGGGCAATCTACGCTACAACATGAGCAATATTTTGTGGCTCCCGCTCCGGGCTTCCCGAACTGAGGTGTGAAAAATACGTTCTGCATTTAGGTGGTGATGTAAAATAATTTCTGCTCTTGACTGAATTTAACATCAATTCACCTTCTCTATCGATAAGTTAAGCAGCTTTAAATGCGCTCAGGTTATGCAGCGAAAGTTACTAAAGGATATTGACATATTTTAAAGAAGAACAAAACGTCTGTAGCCCTCTTTGATACTTGCATATGTAACGCCTATCAGAGCACATCAATTCGAAACGAAATCTGACAACGTTGATTTATTTACCAACTGTTTGAATGCGTAAATCATATTGGTAATGTTTTTGTGATTTGATCATATTATGGTGTAAGTACCTAGAGTTTGTAGTTAATTTTTATTTGGAGTAATTTAAATGACTGGCTAAGATAATATTTCTTTGATCACGTGCTACTGAAATCCTTGTCTCGAGAATTGTCTTGAAACAATGCGATAAATTCTGCATTGTCCTCTCGATACCCAAATTATTTTTGGGGTAACTCGGCAGCAATCTTCGTTCATACGAACAGCTCGCAGGACCATGTTGAGACGGCCCGATATAAAATTTGTCGAGAACGCCATTCAAAATTTTGCGATTGTGTTAAGCGCTACTATGAAATTACCGTAAAATATGCGTCCCCTAAAAGCCCCTTCTCGCGATCGGTCAATGTCTGAACTATGGGCATCGAATGCTAACTTTGCTCTCTATTCTGGAGTCAGGTTCAGAAGTCGAGGAACCTGAGATTCCTGAGGTCCCTTGGGTCCTCGCAAAGCTAGCATTCGATGCCCATATTTAGGAGTCTTCTGTACTGTCGTACTGTCTTCAGACATTGACTGAACATGTGAAAGGCCCCTAAGGCAGTGCTATTCAAAGTGCCAGTACCCAGCCAATGTGCAGCCCATGCCATGGAATCATTGAGGAATTGGTGATTAAAAGAATGGTCAACTTTAATGATATTCATAATATCCGTCGTTTCGGGCATAAATTAATATTACTACTTGATTTGACCGTTGTGCGGCACATTAAGCAAAGGCCTATCCGCCATGGCAAACGGTGTGAGAAGCACTGTGGCCGAGGGTCAAGATTGTGTATCGCTGTTTTTCCAGGATCTACATGATCTGCGTCTAGTTGCTGTTGTAGAGGCTTGACAAGCCGACAGTCCCGTTTCGCGATGTACAAGGCTCCCTCTGCCGACTCGTGTAAACAAATATCTCCTTATGCTTGAACCAACTCAGGGGGCATAGGATAGGCCATAGGTGATAAGGGTAGGTTAATTAGGCTTGTCTATCCTATGCTATGGAGACTAGCACCCCCAGAGGAGCACTGCTAGGCTATCTCAGCTTTAGATAGGCCTTCGGGACTTCTATCTTTCATGACCACTTTGCTTCTTTCCGTTTTCACTCCTTCTTCGCTATTTCTTATTTGTCTTTTCTTCCCCTTCCTTCTTAACTTGCTGTTTCTATGCGCAAGGGATCTTGCGTGGGAACACACCTTGTGCATAGATTCCCCGTTCTCCTAAGTCCATACTAAATGGTCCCTACTCTTTCGGTGCGAGATGGTCTGAGTTACTGAAGCGCTGCCATCCTTACCATTAGTACTACTACTTATGCTTGGTTCTGATCTCACCTGTTGTAAAACTCTAATTTCCAGGAGTAAAGACCTTGGTTACCAGGTGTAAAGTCCCTTGTTACCAGTTGCAGAGACCTTGACTACCAGTTGCAGAGACCTTGACTACCAGTTGCAGAGACCTTGACTACCAGTTTCAGAGACCTTGACTACTAGTTGCAGAGACCTTGACTACTAGTTGCAGAGACCTTGACTACCAGTTGCAGAGACCTTGATTACTAGTTGCAGAGACCTTGACTACCAGTTGCAGAGACCTTGGTTATCAGGTACAAACCTTGGTTACCACCATGTGCGATGCTGTGCATAGCAAATAGAAGACATACTTAATTTAGGCAGCTGTAAGCTTCTGCTAACAGGAAAGCCCTACCAGCACTAGCCCTCTGACAACAGTAAAGCCCTACCAACATTAGCCCTCTGACAACAGTAAAGCCCTACCAACACTAGCCCTCTGACAACGGTAAAGCCCTACCAACAACGCCACGTTCTTCCTCGTGTTGCCCAGCCCGAGCAGAAGTTTGCAGGTCGACATCAGGGTTGCTGGGAGACGCGAGTCTGAGATGGGGTCCAACGGGAGAGGTCGAGGTAGCGCAGTCCGTGTCGTGCTGTGGACGTGCCTGTGCCGTGCTGTGGACGTGCCTGTGTCGGGCTGTGGACGTGCCTGTGTCGGGCTGTGGACGTGCCTGTGCCGTGCTGTGGACGTGCCTGTGTCGTGCTGTGGACGTGCCTGTGTCGGGCTGTGGATGTGCCTGGGGCTTGCTGTGGCGGTGCCTGTGGCTTGCTGTGGCGGTGCTTGTGTCGGGCTGTGGAGGTGCCTGTGGCAGACTGCCCCTAGGTTCTGTCTCGATGTGCCGGTTTCGGTTTCTCACGGCAGAACTGGTCATAAATGACGGGACTTGCTCTGTTTATTCCTGAAATGAGTGATATTTCTCCAGTGAAGGAGCTATTGGGTCACAAATATACGACGTCGTTTCGTTTGAAATCGACCATTCACGACCAAGCAGTGTTAGCCTAAATGCTTTCATATCGTATTCATAAAATTAAACAATTAATTTCATTGGATGACATTTACTTCCGATACGAAATTCCCCAGCCACGTGCCAGTGCAACTGCAAGTAATATTTTTTATTCTTTTATGAAGTACTGATTAGTAGGACGGTGAGGCTAACCAACCATTCAACAAAGCAAGCATCTAATCGCTCAAACGCTATATTTCTGTGCTGCAGAATGCAACGTAGGCCCCGCTCCAGAGTGATGCTCCCCGTGTTCTCAAAAAGATGCAGCTCCATTGCATCAGAAAAGTGCCTGGGCTCTACAATTCTTCATTATTTTTATTGTTGTGCGATCTCAAGGGTGTAGGATAGGTAATAGGGTTAGGTTTGTCGATTTTACACCATCGAGACTCGTGTCCCCAGTGGTACTGTTACACTGCTAGGTGACTACAGCTGTAGATAGGCCTTCGATGCTTGCGTATATCTTGCTTGCCCACTCTGCTTCTTCATATTTTTTCACCTTCTTTCTGTATCTTGATTCTCTTTCATTTTGTTCATTCTTCGAATGCTGTTTCTGTGCGCAGAGAAACCTGTGTGAGAAAGCGTGATGTGTAAAGATCCCCCGTTCTTTACAGTCCGTACTAAACGGTGCCTTCTCTTTCGGCGTGGCACAGCCCGGGGCGCTGTGCGGCCTGTGCCTCTTCTAATGCTATTTCGTGAACAGAAACTCAATCGAGTCTCACTCGGAGAATCGTAAAAAGAATGTTGCTACGGTGGTTGCGCCCTAACTCTAGTCATCGTGACAAATCAAAGACAATACGAGTGAGAGAGTAACTCGTTGTTGTGGAGTGATGAGGGGCCACTCGCCTCTTTCCGTATTAGATATCCTCTTGATAAGCTGGTCCAGACCTCCGAAGGAGGTCATTCAGTTCGGCGGTCGCCAAGATGGGATCTGGCTGATCTTTCACACATGGCGTTATCTCAGAGCGGCAACCGGTACGGATCATGCAGATGAGTTGATGTGGTCGTGCTTGATGACTCCCGTGCAGTAGTGCACGAAACTTTTCATGCGTTCATGAAGAGGATATTTTTGAAAGTTATGTTAGAGTGAGTAGTCTCGAAACGGAACACCTATACAGCAATCGTACACACATTGAGGCAGGATCAGGGTAGTAGCACAGGTTCAGAATTTCATGGTGCTCTAAAGGATTTGTTCAGGGCGTGCGATAGACGTTGCAGTCGCCTTGGCTTCACTCATGCGTCGCTTGCGTGCGTTGATACGTTGACAGTATTTTAATTTTTGTGCCCTCAATTAAATATACATCTGGAAGAAAATACTCCGATTTTTTATATGTAAGCAAGAAAAGTATGTCTATGCAGTAGTGTTCTTAATTATCATGAAATTTAGATTATTTCGAACGAGACTTGTGTCTTCTTAAAAAATTAAGGTTCACTACTTAAAATGCAGTTGGTGTGTTGCGCTTTACTTCAGTCAAGTTTATTTCGACTTTCATGCTGGAAATCCTTTTACATTTGAGTGGTTTAGAACACCGCTGCTGCTGGATCTCGCGCGCACTCAAACACATAAGTCGCTTCATAAGAAGGATTAAGTTGATTTTTTTTAACTTGTGGGCCTAACGTGCAGCTACCCGCGAAAGTTTTTTTCATTTCTTTAAACCAGTTCATGGAACCAGTTGACGCTGCTGCTCGTCCAGTGGAGTGCGAGTTCATGGAGTAGTGAGGTCTCTGTGCGGCCAGTGCTATCACGGCAACTGCACGACTCGTGCTCAAAATGAAAGGGCTTCTCTGCTCATCGATTGTGAATTATTTCTAATTTGCGCGAAAAAGTTCATGATTCTATAATGTGAATTCGATATCAACTGTGCCATTTAAGTCATTATTTTAACTTGCGCGGTAAATTACGTGATTGCCTCGTGCGCATACTTCATTAATGCGAGTTATTCGACTGCGAGCTCAGCAGGGACAGTTGAAGCGGACTCGTGCGGTGCCGCTGGAGCCAGGCACCCATGTCTAGGATGTCTGTAATTTAGTTGTCCTATTTTAGCTTTTAATATTGTCATCTACACAAACTCTAGGTGTGTGATTTATAAATTGGGAAGGTTAATACATACACACTTTACACTTCTTCTTACGTGGCAGCAACACCATCGTATTTATTGCTGCTCAGCTCTGACTGGAAGCGAGCAGTGACCGGACCAATACATTGATTTTTATTCGCTCATTGGGCCTCGGTCTCTTTATGGCAGAGACCTTTATGGCCTCGGTCTTTTTATGGCAGAGACCTTTATGGCCTCGGTCTCTTTATGGCAGAGACCTTTATGGCTTCGGTCTCTTTATGGCAGAGTAAGCCCCCTCGTCCCTGACAGATGAGCTCTTTGTTCTTTTAGTTAGCATTTTGAGGCCTCCTCGATGCGGCTGATGCCTGCAGCAGAGGGCAGCCACGAGTTGCATCACTTAGCCACGAGTTGCATCACTTAGCCACGAGTTGCATCACTTAGCCACGAGTCGCATCACTTAGCCACGAGTCGCATCACTTGGCCACGAGTCGCATCACTTAGCCACGAGTCGCATCACTTAGCCACGAGTTGCATCACTTAGCCACGAGTCGCATCACTTAACCACGAGTCGCATCACTTAACCACGAGTTGCATCACTTAAGGGCTTACCAATGTTTGCGTGTCCAAAGTGACATCGCTTGAGAATCCAAAGGCCCACTTGAGCCCCCCTCTCTCCCCCCCAAGTGCTTGAGCGTCCAAATATCATTTGAGAGCCAAAGACCATCGCGACATATGGTTACCACTAGGAAATGAAGTTCGAAACTCGTGAAGTTCGCGTCTTGCAGCCAGCACCATTCTAGTCACTAAATTCTCAATGTCGTCGGTCGTCACGTAACGGCAAACGTTTCATTTCACAAGTTCGAGTGGCTGCTGCTTTGTCTTCTTCCTGCCTTTAAAATCCCGGTAAATTCAACATCGTTGAAGAATCAGGTCTTGAATTCGAGGTTCATCAGGTAAAACTGAGGTGACTTCCTTGGAAGACAAAGAGGCCAGAGCGGTGACGGTGCTGTGAGAGCTTTCGATGTCGTGGCTTATTGCCTTCCTGAATTGCTTCACTCAGACTCACTTGTGAAGAAGAGGAACAATCTTTAGTCATTCAGTTCTATCTTAAGTGAGAGCTCATGAGCTCGTCAGTCTGCGCTGGGGGACGAGTTTTGAAATCTAAGGCAATATTTTGAAACTAGCGCTGCGTGCAGTTTCTTTTTCGAGGAGAAATCAATAAAACTATAGAAATAAATTTCGTCAAGGCAATCAAGTCGAATCATGATGTACTACAGGGTCTTCCAACCTTGGTTGTGAGGGTCCACCTCATGCTTGAGGGTCCACCTCATGCTTGAGGGTCCACCTCATACTTGAGGGTCCACCTCTTGCTTGAGGGTCCACCAAGCACTTGGGGGATGCGGAGGTGTGGAAAATGTGTATCTTCATGAAGGGTAAATAACTCATTGACCACTCCCGTTTGGAGTACTGAATAGATTCCCCCTCCTCCAGCATTGAGTGGTAGTAAATCTTCATGGGAGTGCGAGAATGCATCGCAATTTTCATAATGGTTCTGGCATAAAAAAGGTTGGAAACTACTGTTAAAGATGGAACGGTTGCTCTGTATTCATTTTGGTGAGTATTCTTGCCAGCACCGTTCCGTTGACACGGTTTTTGCAACATTCTAGCGAGCCCTTCAGGAGACATAAAGTAGGTCTAGTGGGTCTATCGTAACCTAACACGGGAGCACTCTTAGGTTATCTCTGCTTTAGATAAGCCTTCGAGACTGTTATCTTTCGTACCTACTTTGCTTCTTTCAATTTTCACACCTTTGCTATCTCTTCTTTGTCTTTTCTTTCTCTTCGTCTTTTATTCCTCTTCCTTCTTAACTTGCTGTCTCTATGCGTATTGAATCCGGTGTGGGAACACACCTTCTTCTCCGGGTCTCATTTCATGCGAATATGAGCTTTAAACTAAGCAATACCCAACCAATGAAACATTCTGGCTAGCGGAATTTCGTTAGCACAGCTAAAATCTCAGTGTGACGAAGGCATGGCGAAGGCATGGCCATTCCTGGTAGCCAATTTCTACGTAAGCCTCGCCAAATGAGGCCAACTTTCTCGAGGTCGAGACGCAGGGAGTGGAACCTCCTTCTCTTGTGGGGCTCCGCTTTCAACGTAGGCCTGAGTGCAAGCCCTGCAGCACCTAAGCCTCTGAAGATGTGACGCAGCACAGCGCGTTAGGACTAAGGAGGCGTGTTGGGTCTGCGTGAAGAAGCCGTCATAACGCCTCAAGCCACGTCAGAATAAGGGGAACTTCGCAGATTGCTGATTTGAAAGTGTCATCGTCTTTAGAAAAGGAAATAATGTTACGTGAGAAATTGGTTTCGATGGACTAGCGCGGTTTTAATTGAAAATAATTTGAATCAGAAAATGAAGAAAAAATGAAGAAAAAACATTTTCTTCACGGGTGATATTGAAAGCGTCATTTTTTCAAAGTAAATGGATGACCGAGTCGAGCAAATGGATGATCGCATCGAGCAAATGGATGTCCTTTCACTTCATGCGCTAATTTGAATGTAGCCTCCGAGTGATATTACGCCGGGCTCAGCATCTCCAAAAATTTTGTAGAAATAAAAATGAGTCAAAAAGTTCAGAAATCTAGCAAAATTATGCAAAATTCATCGTTAACATTTTACGCGAAGAAAACATTTAACGAGCAGACTGTGAAATCATGTTATTTTTTGACATCTGAAATCCATCGCACAAATTTCAGATGTTTTCGCACGAAAACGAGGAAACGCTCCAAATCTCAGATATCAGTCATGACCCAAGGATCAGCAGAGGGTGATATTTCTCGCGTAATTTCCATATCAGAGGAGGTATGGTTGGGGACGATGAACTTTAATGGGGTTCTCCCTCCATCAACACCCACCAGGTGTACTCCAAACTAACTCTACGAATTGCGTAGTTCAATGGAAGATAAGACCGACTTCCAAGCCCGGCTCTCGACCACGTTCCCAAAGGACTGGACGACCTGTGCGCCATAAGCCGTCGCTGTTGAGTGATGGCTTGTCCGTGCGCCATAAGCCATCACTGTTGTGTAATGGCTTGCCTGTGCGCCATAAGCCGTCACTGTTGAGTGATGGCTTGTCCGTGCGCCGACGCTCATTTTGGGCGTGGTTTCTGAAAGTCCATTTGTGAACTATAAAAATTATCGAGTACCATTAATCTGAGTGCCCTAACAAAGCAGGTCCAAAATTCAAAACACGGAAGTGTCGCCGAATTCAATCACGGTGATCTTGATGGACCAGCCTGTCAGCATTCGTACCTGAGGGACGGGGCAATCTCTTCTCTGGACGGTTTTTTAACGAAAGCGTCTAATTTTCAGTGCTGTTATTTGGTCGAGATTTATGAGCACACTCCGGAAGGGTTCGTTCACACTGAGAGCGGTTAGTGAAGAAGGAGTGAATTCATTAAATACTCTTTTTGAATAAAAACTTGGGCATGCAAACGGAAGTTGAGTAAATACTAGTTTCGCCATGACATTTCTACTCGCCCTTTCCTATTGACTGCACTTCAGGACTACTGATCGAAGGCTTGGAAATTGCCAGGTCGTGGCAGGTCCATTCTTTGCTTGGGAATTAGTTTCTGATTTATGACACCTGCTGAAGCACGAAGCTTCTCATTGCGTGTCGTGTCATGCGTGCCATAATTGAGGAGCACCGCTGTGATTTTGCGGGTCTCGTTGCTCAAAGCTTGGGGATATTTCACGTGCGGTTCTGGAAATAAGATTTTAGGCTTGAACGACTCGTTCGACAAAATCGTTTTGGCCATAAAACTGCCCATAGCTATTTTGCGAAAACCTAGTAGCGTCCTTACGTGGATTTTGGAATCCATACTGACTGTAAAGGGTTATCTCTTCCCACTTATCTTCGACACCTCCCGACAACGCTATACTTCGAGGCGACTTTACGTGTTTTCAAGATGTACGCGTACAGCTGGGCGTGGCGGCTCTGTGCCGTACGAGGCTAGGGAAGCAGGACTAAACTAGCGTGAGGACGTCACGTGGCACCACGCCATGGCATGGCACCGGAACCTCCACACTGTGGAGGAGCGTCGCCGGCCCTCGAAGTGCGGGCGCAATTGAGGACTCGAGCCGTGGCCAAGGGGCTCTTATTTTTGTGATGTCCATTCAATGAGGGGGGAGAAGGTTGGCTGCTCATTGGAAACTGCCATGGCTGTAACTAACTCCTGATCGTAATTTCTAGGGATTCATGTTTTTTTTCGAAAATTCTGTTGTGTACGAATAATTAATTAGGCTTCAGTTACGCCCTGTCAAAGTGCAGCTGATCAAGCCTCTTCACTGACCCTTCCTTTCGCCATAGAGATTAAGACAACAATAAATATGAACACCTGTAATTTAAAAAAAATGTGAATTCATAAACGCAAGCTCATCAAATTGCTAGTTAGTATCGGGACAGAGAACAAAACTAATTCCACGAAGCTCAATTTGCAACGAGTACAACATAAGAAGACTAGTTAACGTTGAACACTGTTGTCTTATAACCCTGAAGTTGTGCTCCACTCTTCAGTACATAATTTCTTCTATAGACAGCGCTTGGATCATTGCAAATTCCTACTTCTTCAGCTGTTGACCTCGGCGTTCCCTAAGATGATCGAAAACCAGTTCAATGCAATTAAGATTTGCTGCCCTAGACGATCTACATAATATCACAAGCTACTCAAAAACTATGTGTATTCTATATAACTTAATAAATTACCCCGGTCTGACAACGCGTCTGACGCGACTGACGGCGAGGAGTGGGACGGCGAGGTCGCATTCCGATGTTGCGTGTAGAGCAGCTCAAGTGTTCAGTAGAAATGCGGACACCTTTTTAATGTTGGCTTTGGGAAGGCACTTAATCATGTCAATTCTTTGTTCGTTTTGATTACTAGTATAACGGCCTTACTCATCCCGAGATTAAAAATGAGAATCGAATAAAAGCGAGTCAACTCGTCTCAAACGAGTCAAACATGACAAATTTACTCGTCGTCACCGGGAAACGAGTTAACGTTTCGTAAGCGTAAAATTTTACTTCAAAAAGTTCTTGTGGCTCCCGAGTTTCTTCCTCGTTTGTGCCTAGTTAATTCACCCTTTAACGATCAAATTATTTGTGCAATGAGGCCGCGTTTAGCTGTGTACAGAAAACAAGAAGCTTTCTTTTAGAACTTAACCTTGAAGTCCCTGTGGTCGACAATGGGGCAATAGTCAATGATCGATAATGGGTTATTGGGTTGAGAATGGGTTAATATGTCGATAATGGGTTGATGGAGTGATAATGGGCTAATGGTCAAGTTGCTTTAAGTCAGCCCTCCGCTGATCATCTGATAACCAGGAACATTTTTTGAAATATTCAAGTAGTTTGAATTTGGATTCAAATTTTGATGAGAATCTTAACATGACTCTCAGCTCTCGGACAGCGAATGAAAAATCACAATTGTGAACTTTAAACGTGATTTACATATTTAATTTCAATACTTTATTCCTACCGATGGATACCTGGACCGTATGATGACTTATTTTGGAATACGCCGCCCTTCTTTGTTTGCAACCGGAGGTTCGTGCCAACCTGCTACCTGTTGTACTTAATTCTTCCTGGCTGCTGCTGCTCCTTTCTTTTGGTCGTCCGGAGCTGTGGAAGACGCCTTCGTGCAATAGTGCCTTCCAAATTTACCTTTTGGCGTCATGATTTAAGAATTATTTTCTGTGATCTGAGCAGTGGTGTAGTCAGAAAACTTATGAAAAGCCTTGAACTCTAATTATCCAATGGCAACCCAAAGCTTCAGGTCAAAGTTTTCGCAATTAGGTGCCTTTTTTTTGAAGAATACAAATTACCTGGAAATGCTGTAGACAAAGTTTGAAAGTTTGAAAATGTCAGAACGTTTGAGAACCGAGCGTTCAGTCTGGTGAGAAATATTACTTATTTTTAAAAAACTTCGAGAGGGAAATGGAAGCAAACGGTTTAAAAGTGACCTTGCCATTTGTGTCTAATTAAGCTCGTGTCATTATTTCTAAACTCACTAAAACTAACGCTCTGTATTATCCTCACACAGGTGCAGTGAGTGAGTGCCATACAAAATGCCATCTCTCCGGATACTTCTGATCCGCGGCTCGCTGCTGGTGAACATGGTGATGGTGATGTACCTGTGCGCCATTTGGCTGTCCCCGCACGAATCTATGAGAGGCTCCCAGATGCAGCAGCACTATCGATCGCTGGAGGGGTTTGTGGAGCAGGTTAGTGTAAGATCTCCCCTAGACTCGAGCGATCCAAAGAGAACTGATGTTCTATATAACCCTGACTCAATCTCACTCGACCTCAAAAAGAACGAAGGGTCTTTAGATTTGGAGGTGGAAACTGCACCTGAATTGAACAAGCTGTCCGCCGGTCCTAGGAAGGATATGAACTATGAGAATACTGGCTTGTTGAGAGATGATATTCCTGTTAAAGAAGACATTGGTGACCCTGAAAAGAACGACATGCTCTTAGATGGTATAATCAAAGGCTCTAAAGAAGAGTCCGTATTAGAGACGGCAAACATTGCCGCGGCTGAGAGAGAAAGCCAGCTCAAGATGAACCCTTATTATGACCCTCAGTTTAAGGAGCCTCCACGAGAGGTCCAGGAGAGCCTGGGTGTCACAGAACACCTCCACTCGCACGCCATCTCCACCGACGAGCCTGACCCCCCACCAGACTCGCTCGAAAAGAAAATGTACCCGGACTTCAGAGGCTGTACTGCCCGGCCGCAAGTTCCTTTCCACAGTCAGCGAGGAGAATTTTGGGTTCTCGAGAATTACATTCCTGCCGCTCTGTCGTTCCGCTGTGACGAGTCCATCACTTACACCACTCACGGCGACTACACCTTCCTCGACAACCTCGAGACCCTCACATCCAGATGGCAGGTACGAGACTATTCCAGATGGCAGGTACGAAACTATTCCAGATGGCAGGTACGAGACTATTCCAGATGGCAGGTACGAGACTATTCCAGATGGCAAGTACGAGACTCTTCCAGATGGCAGGTATAAGACCATTCCAGGTAGCAGGTACGAGACCATTCTTAAGGGTAGACGCCAGACAGTCCCAGGTAGCAGGTGTCCGACATTTCATTCGACAGGTACGAGTCCGTGTGGCAGGTGTGGGAGTCCGTGTGGCAGGTGTGGGAGTCCGTGTTGCAGGTGTGGGAGTCCTTGTGGCAGGTGTGGGAGTCCGTGCTAGGCCTACAAGACCTGCACAAGAGGCCGTGTAGAGCAGCTCAGGCCGCAGGCCCGGAATGACGGCCGTACCTCAGTTGTACTCCTCCCCTGCCGTCTGCTGACCCTCATTTGCCGCGGGCAGCCCCAGGCCTTCGTGGAGTTTTCTGCATATGTTGGGACCCGCATTCATGGAACTACAGCAATAACAAGAACTTGATGCGTGAACCATTTGCTGAAAATGCAATAATTGTTCTTGTTTTGAAATATTTTTTCAAAAATGGTATGGCCTCCGATACAATCAGGCAGTGCTTTAATTCAGTTGTCTCTTATTTTATCAACGTAATGACGTAAATTAAATTAGCGTAGACCTTGTTCCACCTCTAGTTGTTTTTAATATATATGACATTAAACGTTCACCCTGTTCAGCTTTCGTTAGAATGGCTCTTTCAACGAGATCCTGGTTTACGTTTTTGAAGTGTGGTGCCTACCTTCTCGGCAGAATGATTAGTGCCACAAAGAAAATCAACCTGCCCCTGGGCAGAATTGATTATTGAATTTTTTCCACACGTATACCTGATCTAACTTGCTTTGGAATTGAAGTGAACACCTTCCCTCATTCTTTCACTTAGTTCAAAATGCATTGTCATTCATTAAAAATACTCCTTTTTTTCACTGATATCGATCGACCAAAGAGCAGTTACACATCTGTGCCCTCTGTTCTAGTGGGCCAACATCTGCACTCGGTGTGTGAACAGCTCGTACATTTGTGAATGCAACACGAGACAGTGGCTCCCGACCAGCGTTGTTTGAGGCTGATTCCCTGTTCGTTTGTAGAAAATATGAAAAACTGGAACAAAGAGATCGTTTTGACAGACCACGCAGGGCTCATGGGGATGCCTAAACTATTCACTTCTCCTCTTATCATGCTTCGCTCTAGATCAATTCTGATATTTTCAGCCACTTCTCACCTTGGTACGTAGTAATCACTTTCTGACTTAAGTTTAACGTATTGCTCAAAAAAGTTAGGCAAGTATTACTTTGGAAAGCATGTCTGCCAAAATTATTGATGAAGACATCGTACGGTAACAGACTTTCAATCAGTTTGAAGACTGTAAGAAAAACTGAAAAGAGAGGATCGTTTGCACAACAAAACAACTGGGAAATCCGGTGTGACAAGTCTAACGGGGTATTTCTTATTTAGCTCACATAGTTATTCAAGCACACAGTGTGCGTTTATGAATTGAATTTTTTATCAAGTATTACCATCACGTCAAGAGTTAGCGAAATTTATCGATGCTACTGGTATGGATGAATTATTTTCTGTTTTTATAGAAACTTTAAGTAGAGTTCTTTTACATTTGTAATCGTTGAAGAGATACTGTAATATATCTTTTCAGACAAAACTGCCGTAATGCAGATGTGATATCATCGAAACTAAAGAGTTAAAATTTAGTATTCTGAAAAAGCATGCATTTCGTTCGTTTGAAATACACACAAAATACCAACTCATATTCTGCGTTGTCCAATGTGGTGGTTGCCTTTCTCTCGATCAACACACTCAAAGTTTCGTGACGTTTTTCACTTATGCAAAATTTTACCACTTGCTTGTTCATTGGACTATTGAAATCTGCTTTCTCTAGGCTGCCCAAAGAAAAGTGTTCGTGCTGATGAGTCGTTCACTAAGTGTTTATGAAATGTTGAAATAATTTTTTCTCAATGTTTATAGTGAGCAACAGTACTCCTGCAGCATAAAATGACTGACCAATTAAGTTGGCCAATTGAGTCAATTAGGTTAAAGTTGACGTAATTTCATTCGTGACATTATACTTGAATGTGTGCACGCTTTCATCTTTCTCTAATTCTTTTTTATACGTTGCTTACTGCATTTTGTCAATTTTCGGTGTGCATGAGGATATTGTCATTTCTGAGGGTCATCAAAATGACTAACTGACATGAAAAAAAGAGCGGCTAGATGATGCGCCTTCAACGAACGCTTTGATCGGCGCTCAAGAATCGTCGCATTTTGTTTCGATAGCTCGCTTCTTGCGCGCCATAGATGGAAGCGGTCATTCCATTACTGTGCAAGTCTCAGCTTGAAGGTATATCACAGCACGCGTTCATTGTGCACACACTAAGAGGCTTGGATAGGTCCAATATCATCAAAATTATATTTTTCTCTCAAATTATTCCGTATATTTCATTGACACTTCTTCTCTAACCCTAACACTTCTTCTCTAACCCTAACACTTCTTGTCTAACCCTAACACTTCTTCTCCAGCCCTAACCCTTCTTCTCCAGCCCTAACACTTCTTCTCTAGCCCTAACACTTCTTCTGTAGCCCTAACACTTCTTCTCCAGCCCTAACCCTTCTTCTCCAGCCCCAACACTTCTTCTCTAGCCCTAACACTTCTTCTCCAGCCTTAACACTTATTCTCCAGCCCCAACACTTCTTCTCCAGCCCTAACACTTCTCCAGCCCTAACACTTCTTCTCTAACCCTAACACTTCTTCTCTAACCCTAACACTTCTTCTCTAGTCCTAACACTTCTCAAGCCCTAACACTTCTTCTCTAACCCTAACACTTCTTCTCTAGTCGTAACGTTAACTTTCAATTGGCTCTCTCTAGAGGGCCTCGTCTGATCAAACGTCTTCATAATTTCGGTGGCCGTGCCTGCCACAGCTCGTGTTGTGAGACTCAGGTTGAGATTTATTTCCCACCGACTTGCTATACGGCGCAAATTTCGTGAGAAAACTTCGTTTGTTTATCAACTTAGATCAGCTCGTTGCACGTGATGGGCACTGTGGGCTGTTGACGGTTTTCTCGTCCATCGCTTGATAACCTTAAAACCATCCTGCAGCGTTGGGACTTTATCAAGCGTACAAACGTGCACGAGTCTCTGCACGTAGTAAGCTGCTTAGTACCTTTGTAGAGTGTAGGTCACTCCTCAAATTTTCGAGCGTTTTGCATTTATCTCTTGATGTGTGAAGAAATCATCATAAAAACATTCATCGATCAACCACGTTGTCGGTTTTTTTTTCTACTTCGCTGATGCGTTCCGAAACGTACAGAGTTACGTTCACTGGTCGTTACTGAGTGACAGCGCTGCCAGTAGTCCTCACGCCCCATATTTCGGGACCAACGCGAGCACCAGGTCTTTTGAAGTCGTGTTAGTTCCTGATATTAATGTCAGGCTTACATTTACGACGAATTAGTTAATATTTCACGCGATTCGATGCCTCAAGATAATGACAAAAGCCCACGCTTCTTCTTCTTCGATTGTACCGATCAGTCATTGGTAATTGCGCGTCGCCACATTTCACAGTTTATCTTGATTCTCAATATCAATTGTGGATAAGCATTGGAAGATATTCAATGATTTCAAAACTACACGACAGTGTATTATTAATTAACTTAACGTAGAGAAAGTGGACTGCGTTAGAGCGAAAGTAACCACGAGTTTTACGAAGGTAGACCGATACTTATCATATTTAATTTATTTAATAGGTACGCAAGTCACAGACGCTACCTCTAGCTACGTCAAGACCGTGTGCATCTGAGAGATCTGTATATTCGTACTTTGTTCATCCTCCACTGTTCCACGTACACTCTATAATTACTTATGCTCTGTTTTTTCTTTTCAAATAAAAGTACAGCTTTCTAAACAGGAGTGCCGTGCTGCTCTCATTTTATTTTTCACCCAAAGTTGCATACAACGCACGTTCACGAGGAAACATGTGCAATGGAAAAATGTAAAGTCAACTAGAAAGCAATTTGGGTAATAAATGATTAATTTTCTGTAGACGTAGCCAGCCTGTGCAGGTGAGCTCTACGGTCGTCTAGTAATGCAATTTCCGCTCTTCTCTCGGCGGAAATCTATCGCTGCAACTCGACTGCTCAATTCTGCGTTGCAATTGACTTGAGTGCCTCGAACTTGGCTCGCCGGAAGCTACACGCGCCTGTTGCATGCTGGAAGCTCGTGCCAGAAGCTAATGTATATCACTAACATTGTACCGGATTTGAAATCAATTTCTAAATGAAGGTCAGGAGGCCGGTGTGGTTCACAGTCGACGTGGCACCCAGAGCTGATGTTGATCTGCAAGGCACACTCCTGGGATCTGCTAGGCACGCTGCAGGGATCTGCTAGGCACGCTGCTGGGATCTGCTAGGCACGCTGCAGGGATCTGCTAGGCACGCTGCAGGGATCTGCTAGGCATGCTGCAGGGACATTAGCTGCGTGGCACTCGTGACGTCAGAGCTGGACAGGGCGGCGGGTAGGAAAATAATTCAAAGGAAAGATTGAAGAATCGAAGTCATCACGATCGTGCTAAAAAACAAACGTTTCGGATTTACATAACTATTTATCATCAGAGTTCTGATACCGAAATAAAATTCTTCGAGGAAATTGCATGGAAATTGTGATATGAGGTAGATAAGACGTGATATACTTGGCTCTGTCACGCGATGTTCCGGACACGGTCACCAGTCCATTGCTCAATTTCAACTCTAAACATCAGATTGTTGGAGGAGTTCTATTTAACTGAGGCTTTAAAGTGAGACATTAATCCAGACATTAAATTGAAGTCTCACATCGTGCACTGAGGCATTGAGGAATTAAATGATGTATTAAATTGAAGCATTCAATTGAGGCCTTATATTGAGGTGTTTATGAGAGCCGGATACTCCTTGTGAGCTCATCTTCTCCTCCTGTGTGCGCTGTGCGTGGCAGGCGTCTGCCTCCTGCGCATTTCGCCTGATCTCCTTCCTCTCTCCTACTCACAACAAAATATTTGACGCCAGGCACCGGTGTGCCGCGTGGGTTTGGCCCGCGAGTCCGGACGCCAGTGGGGCACAAAGTGCGACTCAGATGTTGTGTGCGTCGTAAAATTCTTCGCCAGAAGCCGCGTATCGCTCTCTCGTTAAGCTCGCTTTAATGAGATGCTTCCCCTGCGATGCACTTCCTCAATGCATCCCCTCTGGGGGAGGCGCTGAAGGGGATTGTCCCTAAGCTTATCGTGGGGATTACATGACCGAAGTACGTAGCTCAATTTCGGCTCGGATCTTCAAACTGTAAGTTGTATTCGAATGGATGGAAGGACTGCCGACGATTCCTGTGGGAATAGGCAGGAATGTAACTTTAACTGCTGGAAAAAATTTCCTCGTAAACTGAAAAAAAACACGGTACCGAATATTAACTTTAAACTGTAACCAGTTTCACTGTTAGAATCATATAAAATGAAATAACTGCAGTTAAATTCGTAATAAAATAATTATAATATTAATAATTATCATCATAATCATCTTCTAAGTTCATTACGGCCTCGCTTTGGCTTACACGAGCGCTAAGTTTCGCACGATTAGGTTTTCAACGATTTTTTTGTAATCGAAATTTTGTTGCACTATTCATACATTCGTGTCACGTGACCATCTTATATATTACTTCAGTATTTGGTACATCAGATTCACACATCCAATATGATGTCTTTATCGCTACGGGTGCATCATTTCTCTCTTACTGCCAATATTGCATCAGTACTCGCTACACCCGTTTCTTTCTTACATCCAGTATTGCATCAGTACTCGCTACATAAGTTTCTCTCTTACATCCAATATTGCATCAGTATTGAATGAAAATGTCATTCAAAAAAGTGTTATTTATTATTTCAGGCAATGAAAATGATTTTTTTAGGATCCGATACGTTTGTCTTTTGACGATTGTAATGTTTGTGATCACGTTGGTTCTTTGTATCCTGAAAATTAGTCACCGGTAATGAAGTTTCGTCACTTGCTCAAGTTTCAATATCATTAGCTCTTCAGTACCATCATCCTGTAATTTTCATGCATATCACCAAAAAAAAGAGATGTGGGGGCAGAGCTTCAATCTATTTCACGAATTCGACCGCTAACGAGGGTCGGCTGAACGGCTTCAACATTAATTTGATAAAAAAATCGACTTCATACTGATGAAATTACATGCGCTAAATTGTAACACCAGACCGAAACTTGGCAGTCAGCACTTGAATCTTCATTGGAAGTGGAAGAGATAATTTAACCATACATAATCTACACTAGGTAAAATAAGAGCGGGGCCCGCCCGTCTCACGCCTGCAGTAATTTTTTAAGAAAATTTGGAGTCCGTTCCCGTGTGTAATCAGCGACATTGCGTCAGATAAGGCAGTGCGTATCAGAGATAGTGCAATAACATGTTTTTCCCGTGCGGCGTACTGTTAATTAGAGGGGCTATCTTAACCTGTTAAGGATCGCCGCCCAGGTGGCTGGTGTTGCATTCACACGGTATGTGTAATCGACAGCGACCGTGTGAATGCAACAACCGCGCTGACATATGATGTCAATACCCATTAACAGGTTAAGGGATGAAAAACATTTCTCCTGCCATTTCTGGCGGGGCTCATGCGCCAGTTAAGGACTAGAATGAGCAGGCTTAGGTGTATCGTGTTGGACAACGCGACAGCACCGATGTCAAGTATTTTGATTCAGTTTATAATTTTCTTGTTGAGTCCCGTAGCGACTGAAGAAGGTTACGAGTAACAAAATAGCTGCGGTCAAGTATCGATTTAGCTGCGTGCAGGTAACCAAATACTGCGTGCGAGTAACCAAATACTGCGTGCAAGCAACCAAATACTGCGTGCAAGTAACCAAATACTGCGTGCAAGTAACCAAATACTGCGTGCAGGTAACCGAATACTGCGTGCCAGAAAGAAAAGAGCTACGTACAAACTACAGAAGCAACCCAGAAGCCGGCGATGCTCTGCTATTTTGGACCAAAAAACTTTACAAACCTGCAGCGAGAGCAAGTCGTGATTTCTATTAAGTTTCTACGTACGCGAGCACGTGCTGTAAGCTGTGAGTGTTTTAGAGAGTCACGTATGAGGATTGTTTCGTTTTTTGTGGAAGTTTCTTGAAATCTGAAGCCCTTTTGCCTCCGGAAATCCTGGACATAGCGGCCGAGAATTCTACGAAGCGATTTAAAATTAAGTGAACTGGCCGCTCGTTCCTTGTAGTCCCCACATCGAAAGCCCTTTGGATGTGCCCAAGGTTCTAGGGTATACCTGAGCGCTGGTTGAGCTTTTTGAGTACCCTCATGACGCATATTTTAAATATTTTTATCATGTTTTTCGGAGAATTGAGCGTTCTCGTTTGTAAAATTTCTGTGTAGGATCGGCGGACTAATCCTTTTCTCGGGGACTCGGACCCGTCTTCCATTTTGGATTCATTTTCATCTTGGTTACAGTTGACCTGTGAGCGCAGCGACTCGATCTAACGCAGAAAATGATTATTTCTAGTCATTTTCGGCCTCCCAAACCCCATCGCTGCCGCAATAATGTGCGGCCGATGCTGGGCTGACTTAGAGGCCCTGATGCCGCTTGCTCGGCACGTGCGACTGCTGCGTACGAACTGAAGCTGCTATCCCAAGGCCTGGTGAGACGACTTGACTGGCGCTCTACGACTTGACTGGCGCTCTACGACTTGACTAACGCTCTTCGACTTTACTGGCGCTCTACGACTTGACTGGCGCTCTACGACTTGACTGGCGCTCTACGACTTGACTGGCGCTCTACGATTTGACTGGCGCTCTACGACTTTTTGGTTCCTGAGTTTCCATAGCAAGAAAATGTGGTAGTGCGAGAAAATTTACTGTAAGCGCCTTCCCGCTCTCGTAGTTCTTTTATTATTAAAGTTAAGTTACTTTTGCATTTTTTATCACAGAATTGGAGCACCTAATGGGCGCATCGTCGTGATAAAAGACGATGCTGCTGAAATCCTGCGAAGTTGAAGACGTAGATGACATCTAATGGAAGGGGTACAGCAGGGGCAAGTTTAGTGGCAGAAGTTTAGCGGCAGAAGTCACCGACCCTCGATTATTACTTTGGCTCTCTTCTTCTAATATTCATGCGCATTGCTTGTTTTTGAGGCTGTGAAACTCCGGGGTCTAATTGTTCACTCAATGTAGCTGCTCACGAATCTAATGGATTGCGTGTATAGCTGCTCATGGATCTAATGGAATGCGTGTAGTTCACTAGGTTAAATTTTCGTGTCATAAACATTCTCGCGTCAGAAGCCGCAGATGCAGCAGTATTAACGTGGCCATTACGAGTCGCTGTTGGCACACCTGCCCGACGTGGAGTGCTCGTGCTGTCCTCACTTGCCGCCGTGTCAAAGAGATTTACTGAAACATGAATATGTTATTTCCTTGATCGTATGCTTGTCACCAGGTCTAACTTTTTGGCCGCCCCTTTGATAAATTTATAAATTGATGGGGAAAAGTTATTATGTGGGTAAAATTATGTATGGTTGCACATGCCCCTGAGAAAAAATTAGGCAGGGTCAATTACTATTACTTTCAAAGTTCCCTTATTCGTGTTTTTTTTTGTAATTATCAAATTGTTCGTGCAGCGGCCCCTATCTTTTGAGATGATTTCGTACCACAGCTGCTCTTTTTCAGGGGATGGTTGTAAGCCACTTATTTTTGTGATATTTTTTGGGGGAAATAGTTCATTTTTCCATGCAATGATTGTTCATTTTCGCGTTAGGGTTGCTTTTTTCGTGCAATGATTGTTTACCCATGCATTGATCGATTTCTTTGGGTATAATGGTTACTTCTACGCGTGCAGTGCTTCTACTTCTTGTAAAGGAAGTTAAATTTAGTTTAATTTTTTACTTCTCTTCGTCTGACGTCATTTCTGTTCTTCCAACCCACCGCGTTGTAGCGCCACACCGCCGCGTTGTAGCGCCACACCGCCACGTCGTAGCGCCACACCGCCGCATTGTAGCGCCACACAAATGAAGCGTCATGCCCTCGTACAGCAGTCGATTCTGTTGTATATGGTATGATTGTTCCTGTTGTACATGATAGGATTCTTCATTTTGTACATGATAGTATTCTTCATTTTGTACATGATGGGATTCTTCATTTTGTACATGATAGGATTCTTCCTGTTGTACATGATAGGATGGTTTCTGCTGCATATGGCACGATCATTACTGCTGCACATGGTAAGGTCTTGACTCGATCAACTGGTCGGATGGAGTTGCAGAGATCTTACTCGTGTGTTGCTTTTATGCAAATCGAAATGTGCATCACGAGTCCTTTTTTACATTGGAGAGAATTCTGTTCCAGCAAGAAACTTTTGCTTTCGACGGAAAATTCCCATTTTGCGAGGCCGGGCTTAGAGTGTACGGCCTGAGGATCTCATCTTTATTGGATTGAATGTGAAGTAAATAGAATTATTTCCATATCGTGCGATTTTAATTTTGTCCAGGTACATTTTACAGGCTGAATTTCCAATTTCTGCACTTTTGATGAATTGCAACAGAGAATAAATCTACGTTGATGCAGTCGTCGCTATGTGAGTAAAAACTTCAGTAGTTGCATTTTCATGTAACCATTACCATTTGTAACATGTCATTGCAACTGATGCAATTTCGCAAGTGGCATTTCTTTGTAACCATTTGTAACGTCGTTGTATCACATGTGACTGACTGTAACTGGCGGCGTGACGTAGCTATGAGCTTCAAGAAACAAGGAGTCGGATGCAGAAATTTCCGGCTACAGCATCTACTTCTACGGACGTGGGCAGAATTTGAGCGCTCAGACACAGTCGCTCCATCCCAGTTGGGTACCTGGTGCATTCAGAATGGATTCGTCGAATTTTTGACATGAACATCCTCATTGAGACTTGGAATTCCGAGTAGACTTGTTAAATTTTCAGCATGACACGTTGAGACAGCGTTCGAGGTCATGTCTAATTGATCAGCTGAGAATCAAATTCACGTTTTCCTTTGTTATTCGAGTTCGGTCTATTTGATTAGTTAAGTAAACAGCGGGCGCTTGCACATCGACCAGCCACGACACTTGAAGGCTTTGTTCTATTAACGTGTTATGTTCTGTCGACGTTTTGATTTAGACTCTGTCAGAGGTGCTAGAGAAGTCCAGAAAATTTAAGCCAGGAATGATTGATTCTGTCTTTTTAGTTAATGAGAGCATTTTGTGTACCACGCTTCTCCTGCTCTGTGTACCACGCTACTCCTGCTCTGTGTACCACTGTTGTGTGCTTACTCGTTTGATGGATATTTCGCTGAATTAATTAGTGAAGCAC
>VOMN01125312.1:0-16229 GCA_014899125.1 Orchestia grillus
TTACAGATTTGAAATCAGCGCCAAAAACACCTTCAGAATCTTTTAAAACATCCAATGCAAATCAAAGTTTTTGAAAAATTGTTCCCCAGTATATATATAATCAGCTGTGCATGTCCTTTCTTATAGTCGTCACTGGCTGAACCTTAAATCATACCTTACCCCAAGCTTGATCTAACCAAGTTCCAACTAACCTAACCCAGAGTTATATATGACCCAAGTTATACTTAAGCCTAGTGATAAACAAGTTATTACACCTAGTTATAATCAAGTCCCTAGTTATAATCAAGTCATACCTAACCCTACTTATAATTAAATTACACCTCACCTGACCCCAAATCAAACCTAACCCGATTGGGCTGCTCCATCTAACCCTAAGTTTCACCTAACCCAACCGCAAGTTGTACATGACCCCAAGTTAGACCCAATCAAACCCTCAAGCTGTACCTAACCCCAAGTTACGCCTAATCTAACCCCAAGTAGTACTAAACCCCAAGCTCGAACTAACTTAACCCCAAGAAGTACCTGACCCAAAGTTGCACCCAACTTAGCCCAAGTTAGACCTGACCTAACGCCAGGTGCGAGCAAAATGCCCGTCCACAGGCCTGCGAGAGCGCCTCAGGGAATGTCCGATGGCGAGGCCGTCTTACTTGGGCCCCTCTTCCATCTCGCGGAAGCCTCGAGGAAGTTGGATGAATGGACGTCATTGGCGCTCCGATAATTTGCGGACAGCAGATATTGGAGGAAGATGGTCGGGGAGGCGTCGTAACTATTAGTAGGGACCCCCTGCAAAAACGAAGGTAAAATAATAAATACGCAGTGAAACTGGACGGATACGAAATCGATGGTTTTTTTTAAATTAAATTTTCTGAATCTTTCAGTAAATAAATTTTGGTATAAATGAAGCTATCGTTTATGACGTTTATACTAGAGGGAGTAGAAGGAGATTTCAATTTTTTCGTCATCGAGTACTTTTCTATAACGACTAAGTCCACCTATTTCACGAGGGTCCGTCGCAGACTCCCTGGAAAGAATTGTACAATATCTGGTCAACAAGGATGAGTTTCATGAATTTTCCATCATCTGCTTTCTGTATAAGATGACATGGAGCTTTCACTATTTTAAAATACAGAAAACTCTTTCGGTTTAATTATTGTAATTTTCATTTCAATTGTAGGTATAGGGGTTTCCAGAGCACATGCTACATTGCTATTTCAGGAGAACCTTTGAAGCTAAACTCTTCGCTCCTGCCACACCTGGCCCACATTACCGAGCCAACGGAACAAAGATAATTGACAAAATGAATTTACACACTGTAGAACTTTCTTCTTCAGCTCATTTTAAACTAGCGATTTCTCAAGAAGAAACGTTAAAAACCGTTTTATCCCAAATAGAACACTGAAAGTATATACAAACATGAAATGAAATATCAGAATAAAAACAGAATTTAGTAATTTCTTGATTAACTGTTCACGAGGTGTGACGCCGACTGCGTTCCACCGCGAAAAAGTGAAAGTTTGTTGGTGAACGAAGTCTCGAGTTCGCGGGAGTCAAGATCAGTGAGCGTTAGACATTGCAGATTTGTCACTGCAAGTATAATAAATATGTGCATAAATGGCCTCAGAAATTATAGATTGATCATTGGCCGATATCCTCCCATGCAATGTTCTCCATCGCAATAATGAGAAGAAAGTGCTAGGACAACTGCTTGATGTTGGGAAGACTGTGTACTAATGACTTCTTATAGATGATGTTAGCAGCGTTTAATAGCTTACAGATAAGGCAAACATGAAAGCACATAGAATTACTCGAAACAAAATTTAACACACAGTCGCGAGGTAAAAGAATAACAATTGAATTGATCATTCATTAATGTTCGAGGATTAGATCATAGCTGCTAGTTCAGAATTGGCGGACACCAGTTTCAGCATCGTGATCGTGCTTCTGCAATGGGAAAACTTTCGAAGTCTTCGTTCCATTTCGACATAAAGGGCCTAAAGTGCGAAAGTTTTCGCGAGATCTCTGAGAAAAAAGCGGGCTCGTGATTTCATATTTATTACAATTGATGCGGTGGAACTTGCAAGCTCTGCAAAACTTTTGAAACGCAGAAACTCTGAGATCGAACTTTTAAGATTGAAACAGTACACTTTTGAAACAAACGAACCGCTGCACAACGTTCAGATATGAGAGTCAATTA
The DNA here is from genome assembly GCA_014899125.1 of Orchestia grillus. Taxonomy (NCBI): domain Eukaryota; kingdom Metazoa; phylum Arthropoda; class Malacostraca; order Amphipoda; family Talitridae; genus Orchestia; species Orchestia grillus. The sequence goes on from VOMN01125312.1 coordinate 2,195, forward strand.
ATGGACAAAAGTCACTTCTGTGGATTACGACAGTGGAGCAAAGCTTCCAGTATTTAGTGAGCAAGGAAAAAGTTCCCCTTTCCCCCAGCCCCTACAGCCATCGAGGCCGCCCATTGGCATCATTTTCCGATGGCGATCCATTAAAGAGATAGCGATTAATTTAGGCGGTCAAAAAAGCCTTTCAATTTCTCGATAATTATCTTGGGAAGAAGTTTAGGGAGTCGCCTGGCTTACTAAGTGCAAGTAGGGTAAAAATGAAAGACGTAAGGGTTCTTCAGTACAGGAAACGAAGGATAATTTTTACAATTTTTATCGATGCTTGAGTTAGCTACAAACGCTCTCTTGGAATTTCTCGTGCCAGATACCCTACTTCGCCGACTGGTTTTCATTTTGCCCTGCTATATGAGCGTGGTTGTATATATTTTCTAATCCCTGAAATTCTACAGCAAAAAATTTCAAATGAAATAATAATAATGTCAAATAAATGAGTATTTATTCGCGATTTTAATGAGCACATATTTATCATAGAAGGAAAATGCACTATGAATATCAACGATTGTTAAATATTAAACCGATTTAGATCCGCAAACAATTTAGGAGTCATAAATATACAATAAACGTTATTTTTAGGTATCTATTTTTACTTGATTGCTTTTAAAACTGCGATTTTGGGCGCGGCTCATTGCTAGCTACTTTTAGATGTGGCTCATTGTTAGCTACTTTTGGGCGTAGCTAATTGCTAGCTACTTTTGGGTATGACTAATTGCTAGCTACGTGTGGGCATTGCTAATTGCTAGCTATTTTTGGGCGTGGCTAATTGCTAGCTACTTTGGGCATGGCTAATTGCTAGTTACTTTTGGGTATGGCTAATTGCTAATTACTTTTGGGTGTAGCTAGCTGCTAGCTACTTGTGAACTTAGCTAATTGCTAGCTACTTTTGGGTGTGGCTAATTGCTAGCCGCTTTTTTTTAGAATATTCATTGCAAATTTTCTATTTGAATTTTGTGTTTCCTAATACTATTATGGCGCTTTGTACAAGTTTAAAAATTTTTTAAATAATTCAAATTTACATAATTAACATATTAACATGTAGATACACTATTACTCAAGCTTAGATGTGCATAGGAAATTTAACTTTCTGCAATATCAATTAGATATCTGACTCAACTATTTTTTCCTCGGATTTTATCTCTAAAACTCAGAATTAGTTTTCAGATAATAACGCTTTCCTCGCCTTGATAAATGACATGAGTAATGCGAACAAAGTCCCATAGGTTTAAGTGCAGGAAATGCACAAGTGCCGCTGTGTCAAAGCATCGTAAGACTTTTCTCATTTATCGGCCAATTCGCAAGTCGGATCCCATGTGGACTGGGCATTCAGGTAATTCAAAGGTAATTTAAAACGCGTTTCAATAACTGAAAACCCGTTCGCCGACATTCCTACTCGAACAGATTTTGTGAGCCAAAGCTGGTTACTTTTCAAGCCAAGCCTGTTCTTGATCCCGGCAGACTTGGTACCCTTTATGTATATATATGTATGTCTGACTGAAGAACGATGCTGTAACGTAGATTAACGTTGAAACCCCGACTGGCTGTCGAGAGAAATTAGTCCGACGTCGCCCCAGAAAGTACGTCCTTTTGGTAGTTGCGTATTCCAGGTCCACCGAAAAATTTTCAAGCACTTTTGTGCCTCAGGTTTTGGTTTTTGTTCAATTTCGAGGATGGCCATTCGTCTTCGTCTACTCATGAGACAGCAAAAAATAACCTTCGTAGTTTCAAATAAAGTCTTTTTAGCAACCTCTTGATTTCGAGGAAGTCGTTTTATAACCTCCTCGATTTTAAGGAGTAATCTCTTGATAACTGCTTTTATTTTTAATTGTTCACTTTTACATTTCCATCTTGTCGAGAAGAAGTCGCTTTAAACCCTGTAATTCAAGGAAAAAGCTTTTTAAAACTATTTTTCATTAAAGGCCTCTTAAAACCTGTTTAATTATAATGAGAGACTTTTTAAAACACACTTTATTCTGAGAAAAGACCTCTCCAATTCGTCTTTGATTTTACAGAAGGGCTTCACAGTAACCATGTTAATTTGATGAATAGGCCTTTTATGATCTGTTGATTTTAGGGAATGGCTTTTTGAGACCTCCTTGAAATCTAGGAAAAACACCTTTAAAACCTTCTTGGTTTTAAGACATAGCTTCTTTAAAACGTCCTTGATTTTAAATGAAACCTGCGTTCATTATTAAAAATGACTCGAATTTTTTCATAAATACATTTCTTGCAAAAAATAGCACAAATGACAACAACTGCGAGCTGCATTGAACATTTTCCAAGGTTTGTCATTATACACTTACCCGCGTTTCCAGACCGACAAAAATGGTAGTAAATCAAACGTGAAATAATAAAATTTTGGGTATCACCGATACGGGCTGCCTTCTCTGACATAGTCTCACTGATGCAAAACACGTACCCGAGAATGTCGACTTGCGGATTTTCTATATTCTATGATAATTACCTCAGTGAAAACCACATGGTAACACTCAAAAATATACATAAACTCGATGTACTACTACAGATTGTGCCCGGCATCAAATTGAGCATCAGATATGGAGCGCAAGCTGCCTTCTACGAGGTGGAAACTCTCCGCGCTGGTGAGCCGTAGCAAATATGCGGAAATTCTTATTTTTCGGGCTATACACGTGCGTAACAATTCCAGTTGCAATATTTTTGTTCCGAAAATTTTGGTCATCACGTTTCCACGATTTTCGAACTCGCAATTAGAATTGTACGTTATCTTTTTTTGTTGGGAGTGACAAAACGAAATTTATGAGAAGTATTAGGTAGCAAAACATGCGAGTCCGTGTATGAAAAGTATATAAATATGCTGTGTGTTACAGGTACGTAGTGAAACTCGTACTTTCAAAGAAATATCTAAATATTTCGGGCATTACAGAAAATACTTAAATTAAAGACATTTCAAGTAATGACTGATATTTGGAGGCTCATTTTACACTATTTGCATAACCTAACCTAAACTAACGTAACCTAACCTAAACTAAAAAAACATTACTTTACTTACGCAAACGTAACGTAACCTAACCTAAATTAAGGTAAACTAAAGTAACGTAACATAACCTAAGCTAGTGAAATGAAACTAACGTAGCCTAACATAACCTAAACTAAACTAACGTAACCTAACCTAAACGAATGTTACCTACCTAACCTTATGACTGAGTGAATTAGTCATTTCTTGTATCTGAAATATTTAGGATTATTTTCAGACCATTAAGGCAAACATAATTTGAGAGATAAATTCAAAGTTCAAGCTCTAAGTAGAGATTTAATATTAAATTAGTTGAACAGTCAATTAAATGTTAATAAATTAGTCAAGTAAAACAAGCTCAAGCTCTAAATATCATTTTTGTCAATTTTCTACTAAAATGAATGTCTTCATTGCCATTTTTTGGTTCCTTAGGTGACATATCATATACATATTATAGTGCACTGGAACGATGCCAATGCTCAAAATTTTGTTGAAATTTACAATGTTTAGATTGTTAATGAATTGTGTGTCAAATAATCAATGAAATTTAAATTTTGAATAAAAGCTTCAATAACTGTGCATTATAGATCCACTTAAATGGTTCATTCAGATGTTGTACACCAGATTAAAGATACATGTATGGACACCCGAAGATTAGTCAAAGTTATCACTTCTACCTTCCTTTACGGTACAATTGCAGCATTCTGAAACGATAACAAGTCTAATTTTGCGATTGAAATAACGATGATCATCGTTCATTTATTCAATCAGTGTATATTGCATTATGTCACAAAAATTTCATGGTTGTCTTGTGCCAGAATTAAAACCAAAATTCTCAATTTCATTGTAACTAAAATTGTAAAAACCTTAATGCTAGAGCTTTGTTCTCACGGCCTTGTCAATGATTCTTTAAATGTGCCTTCCTTCAATATAATACCAATAGTAAATGTAATACTAGCATTAAAACGAAGGCCTGGATAGTCTGGTGGATAGGATGTTCGACTGCGGTGCGAGGGGTCCCATGTTCGAGTCCAGCTGGCGCTAGGTTTCTCGTCGCACCAAAGTGTAAAATGGGTACTGGCTGACGCTGGAGAAAACGCCTGCTACAGACTAGCACCCCGCCTATGGGCTTATGTAATCACTTGTTCCGCTCAATGCCACGGAAGCCGGGTATAAGTACCAGCACTTATGGCCTTTATGGTTACGCAATAAAAACTTTACTTTTCTTATTATAAATTTTCATAGGAATGTACTTACAATACAAACACAGAGTTTCAAAGAATAATAAATATTTTTTCTATTGTTTTGCAGCTAGAAGAATTGAAAATAGAACTTAATTGCTAGGAAAAATTATGACAAATGGCGTTATCTATTACTAGTATAATCCTCCGTTGTGGCACTATCTACGACAGACGGATGTGCGCGATAAGTTACGTTGCTCATACAACGAAAAAAGACAGAGTAAGAGACGATCATTACTTTAAGTTATCTCATCCCGTCGAATTTGGGACCAGTCGATCCATAGCGGTCTTGCGAGTCGGAAATTCGACTTCCATTAGCGTGCTCACTCCAATGAAGCACATCAGAGCGAAATTGACCTTTCAGGGAAGTTTTAATGCTAATGGTCAAATTTTAATGCTAATGGACAGAGATTGGATCAGGTATAGTTCAGAAGATGAGTTCCAGTGACTACGATCGTCCTGCATCATTTGTTAGCCGCCTGAACTTTGCGGACACACGGCTGATCAATGAATGTTTCAAGTGAACTATGGCTAAGAAGAATATCGGTTTTTCGGCGAGGTATGTATGTCCCAGAATAGTTTTGGCCTAATTCAATAAATCAAAAACAAAATCCCTTTAAACGCTCATTTACGTGAACTACTCGTCTTATTTCCCTTGTGAACATCTCAAGTACTGGAGATGTACAACGTGTTCAAGAATTCCCTTTAGGACCTTGAAATGTTAACTTCAATCAAGTGTACGAAAGTCAGCAATCTATAAAAGCAATTCATAAGATTTGTGGGCTTGATTTGTTCAATTGTACACCGTGAAACACATAAACTGTGAAACCCAGTTTTTAGAGTGGAACAGGCCAAATTATTATGTCTTATAAACTGCTCTAGGAATTACATTATAAGGCAGTTTAGAGACTTTGTGAGCACCCTGTGTTTAATAAAAGTCTTCTTCAAATTGTTTAGATAAATTTTGAAAAGAAATCGATCATAGATTCGGACTTAAGATGAATCGCTGGTACTTATTTGCAATATTGCCAAGCATGTGTATTTAACTAACTTCAATCCTATATTTGAAATACGATGCTTATTGTGCCCTCCAGTCCGGGAATGAACATAACCAATAATGGTATAGGAGCGTGAATTTGGCCGGTGCAAGCTTAAGAAGTGAAATGTATAAAAATGTTGCAGGAATACATTTAATTCGAATCATTTTTATTTTTTATTTTTTATTTTTAAAATCTCAGTGATACCCGTAGACTGCGGGCGCGGATTAATGATGATATGATAAGAAAATTCTAAAGAGGATGATATAAATAAGGACAATATAAATACAGCATTGACCGTAAATAATAATACTATTATACATACTTGACTAGAGTTAAGCATAAAACGGTTTGAAAAATGATATACCATATTGATAGATAGATTTAATATTTAATATGTTATCATTAGGAAAACTATACAAAATAATTCATTTCTACAGTCCCGATATAAATGTATTTTACGGGCACACCCTGTTTATTTTTTGGCAGATTAAAATATGGTCCAGAGGAGAGTGACGTCAGGTGATAAAAAAGAGATTCACACAAAGAAATGGCCTATCAAATCGAGCATGTTCATTAAGGTTTTCATCACCCGGTTTCAGGTAGGCTGATTTGCATTCCGTCTCGACCATGTGTACTACGTACACTAGCTCTACCGAATAAATTCTTCAACTACTTCGTGAGCCATTGAGCTAACGTACAACTCCCTGTGAGTGCTGGCCCTAACAGCCAATCGTGTGAGCAGCTCTCGCCCGCTTGAGGTGACAGTGTTTTTATCACATCCCACCGCGCATGTCAGTAGATCCCAAGAAATCCTTTCCTTTGATGTACTCTACACGAGCTTCAAAGAGTCTAGCGGAGAAGTCATGGAATCTCTAAGCTGTGGGTAAATAATCTAGGTTAGGGCAACATCAGACGAGCGCAAAATTTTGTCCCCAGTGCCTATGTAGGGCAGACGATGATCTTCCATTTGAAATTCAGCGTTCGTACCCGTACTTTGTCTCGAGGGCCTTGAGAGAGTTCGTTATTCCGATGCAGCCTAAAGAAAAGAAAATAAAAGAAAAGAAAAGAGATTTCGAGCTGTTGCGAACAAATGCAGTATTGTACGACGTGGGGATAAATTAATGTATGAATGGCTGCATAACTGTGTATTGTAATGCTACAATGAACGAGCGTTATTACTATTGTACTAGGATAGTATACACTAAGTGCACAAACATCCAATAGAATATTGAAAAAGTAACCATCTGGTGGGGAGACATGTTAGCACGTGCAGCGACTACAGGGGCGATCACAATTTTAGTAGACACTTACCTGGTGTTGCAGCAGTTGATGTGGCAACACTTGCAGCATATGTAATAACAGGTGCAGAGACAGGCATTGCTTTCAAGATGGCATTGCAATAAGGGGACACTTTTAACAGAGTCAGTAGTTTATACTGTAGGTGCAAACAGCATTTGCCGAACAGTTATCAGATGCAAAAGGAAAGACAATCTTTGCACTCAGAATCTGAAGTCATAATGTTAGTCCTGTGACCATAACCCGATGCCCTAATGGAAGTCCTCTGACCAGAATACGAGTATGTGACTTGAAATATTTTCCTAAAATCGACGCTCGTTAAAAGTACAGCTTCCAATTTACGCAAAACTCGTTTTCAGAATACGTAACTGTAATGAATTTACAATTCGTTATCCTCGATTAAAGCACCACGGCTGCTCTGGTGTAATATTTCTATCACTGTGAAGTTACATAACTCACCAACTGAATGTTTTCAAGTCTTCATTCAGCTCTATTGGGCAGGCGGGGCTGTAAACTCCAAGCTGATATGATCAAACGTTCACCGCAGAAAGGAATTGTTCGTGCTAAAGTTAGACTATTTTTTACTCGTCAACTTCTATGAAATTGGGCTTTGCTTGATTGCTTCTCTCCAGCTTCAAAATTGCTCCAGGATGTATTAAAAATGAACTATTCGTTAGCGGCAGAACTCTAAATATGTGGCATTCTTGTAATTTCTTTCAAAACGATGCGAAGCGTTTGCTGAGCCCTGACAACTTTTTGTAAAAACTAAAAGCTAAACTGATTTCAGGACCGGAATAAATTTATATTCGATACACTAACTAACAGGAGGTAGTGAGTTTCTCATTAATTAAAGAGGGTCACAATTGGTATGTAAGAAGTATGCAGAAAAGTTTGCAACCAGAATACGGAAACGTCTGTACCGAAGAGTACAAAGCCCCTCGCGGTCTTAAGAAAACCACGAATCAACTGTGAAGCTCTGATGAACAAAAGAGTTCGTGCAGATCATCGTACGTCTTTCAGAGAGCATGTTGAACTTCGTCTCTACGATCTGTCTTAGGATGTCCGAGCTTTGACCCACCGTGGCAGAGTGTATGAATTTTTGTCAAGTGCCCGTCGGCCGACCACTGTCTTCTTACAAAAATATTTCAGATGGCTGCAGCAAGATTACTCTTTCTTGCAGCGTTACTCTGAGAGTGATTTAGGCGTAAAAGGATCAGCAGAATATTTGAAGAAGCACCGACTGGGTGGACACTGATTTAGAGTCAGTTAATTGAAGCAAAACTTGGATTCATGGCTTACGGATTTCTAAAAGTTTTCAACACTTACGCATTTCTAAAATTTGTTAAGGCTTACGCATTTCTGAAATTTTTGAACTCTTACGCATTTCTAAAAGTTTTAAAGGCTTACGGATTTCTAAAAGTTTTGAAGGTTTTCGGATTTCTAGCTGTTTTAATGCTTGCAGATTTATAGCAGTTTTGACAGGTTGGCAGATTTTTAGCTATTGTATATGGTCAAGAATTTATAGCACCTTTGAAAAGTTACTGATTTCTAAGAGTCTTGAAGGTTTATGGATTTTAAGTAGTTTTGATTATTTAGAATTTTAAGCTTTTTAAATCCTTATGGATTTACAGCAGTTTTTGAAGGCCTACAGACTTATCGCAGCTGTGGAAGCTTAAGGATTTCTAACAGTTGTTAAAGCTTGCGGAATACCAGTAGATTTGAAGACTTGCGGATTTCCAGCAGATTTGGAGATTTGCGGAATACCAGCAGATTTGAAGACTTGCAGATTTTCAGCAGTTTGCAGCAGAGCTGACTGCGTGGAGAAAGCTATCATAGCAGTAGCCCTTGAAGTCAGGGCAAGCACACGAATCACGAAACCACGCACTGGGGATGGTACATGCACGCATCACTTCCAAGCTCCCAGTTGGAATTCGGCGACGTTCAGGGAACGGGAATAACTCCGCCAGACGCGCGAGCGGGAATTGCATCCGAAATTTCGAAAATTCCTTGGACGGATGCGGAAAATTAACTCGGATTGATTCACGCGGGTTGATCAGGGGGTTTCTTGAATAATTCAATATAAAATTGATGCTGACCTGAATTTTAATGCATACATATCGTTCATTGAACAATTAAGATGTAAAGGATATTACGAAGATCTGCTGGAACATAGCGGTGTCGTGACTGTCGAGTCTTTTGTAACTTCGATAAGAAAATGAAGCTGAAAGCAAGGCCTATGATGATCTTGTGCCTTGTACCATCTTTGCTGCCAACCACACTCAAGTTTTTGTTGAATGATCTTCAAAGTAATCTATTGTACTGAGCTAATAGCAAAACTTCATCTGATTTAGGTATGGAACTCATACTGTTAATATCGACTCACTCCATGAACAATTATTGATAAGTTCACAGGCCATTATCAGGAGCCATGGCACAGAAAGTACGGGCTTTGTATTCATGTTCCATTGAATTGTCATTTTATCAGCTTCAGTACCTCAATGATGGTTTTTATTATCCTTCGAAGCAATGACACTTAGCAAAGTTCAATTTATATTTTAAATCTGAAGCCGTGTGAGCACAACTGGGGTAAGAAATATCACTTAACCTTTTTTTTTGAACCTCGTTGAGTATCAATTCTTAAACCACCAGTAGTGTAAAGTTAGCTGGAACTTGAAACTAGTTAGCTATCTAAGGCAAGGTTAATTGAACGCTAAAATAGCTTTAACTTTTAATTTCAGTGTACTTATACAGGAACCTTTTCAAATTAGCGTTTCATTTACAAACACTTCACAAATCCCCAATTCCGTATTTTGTTTTCGATTATCTCTATTGATTGATCATCACCCGATTTGTTCCGGTGAGCAATAACAGTTGAATTTTAATGAGCTGCTCGTATAAAATTCAGTCGTTATTGCTGACAACGTTTGAATATCCTCTACACTCGTCGGCAGCGGGGACTGTGACAGTGGCACGATCGAGTGTCTTCCTCTGTGTGGTGAAACAAGTGTGTGGGCGTTTCAAAATATTGTTTCAAAGGTAATTTGTAGAGAAATTAAACGAAAAAAACATATATAAAAAATAGAAATGCATCTGGACATTCATCACTAAACACTGAAAGTATAAATTTTCCTCAGATAAGAAAATTCACGGTTAATTCATTCCATACACAATGGAAAAGTATACACCCATCTTTTACAACAAGTTATGAATGTGTGATATCTGCAAGTTTCGACAGCTAAATATATCTATGATACTAGAAGATTTTAGGATTAGTTTTACATTAGAAACATCCGTAAAAGCCCTACAAGATGCTGAAGCAAATGGAGTTACAAAAACATGTGAAAAATCGTATAAATTCTGCTCACAATGCAAAATGAGCCAGTGAAACATTTCTGAGAACATAAATGTCCCTTTCAGCTCTATACTACCCTAAGCTAAGACAGAGCTAGGTAACAGTTAGGAAAGCTGGTGACAGACAGCAAGCAGAGCAGGTGACAGAGCCGTACAGCAGTTGACAAACAGCAAGCAGAGCAAGTGACAGAGCCGTACAGCAGGTGACANTGGGCCACCGGTGTACCAACCAACCAGTGTTGTGTAATGGTTGCCCTGTGCACCATCACTTTTTTAATTTGTGGTTATAGAAAAATCTCATACATTAATTATATTAGTAAACAAAGACCATTATGCTGAGTAAAAAAGAAGAGCAAACATGGCATCAACAAGTCTAACTTCAACCACGAAAGTGTCTCCGAGTTCAAATTCAGCCCCCTTTATGGAACAGATTAGGTAAATGCATTCATCCGTAGCGAACGTGTTAATGTTCTTCTTGTTTAAGCTCTGCAAGTCACATTATAAAGAAATGGAAGATAACTGGGACATCGGGAAACTTTAGGAGACCTGGCACACCTCGAAAATTTTCAAAAAGAATTTCACGCTACACGTTACGTAAGAACCAAACTAATCTGTAAGTGCAAAGAGATGAACTTGAAAAGAATCATAATGCTGCTTGAACACATATGAGTAAAAGAACAATTAGCAATGAACTTCAGCGGTAAGCACTTCAATCACGATCTCCTCGCGAAACCCATGCCTGAAGAAACAACATTTAAAATCGTGGTTGCTGTTCGCATGAGCAAATGTGGAGCATTATGATGATTTTTTCCAGAAGTCTGAGGTGGTCTGAGAATGCAAAATAGTGTTCTGGCCATAATGATTACACTCATAAGGGGAGAAAGAGTGTGCGCCCGAGACCCAGAAGGACACCATCCCAACTCAACGTGCGAGCACAAGAAGAATGATAAGGGTCGATTTCCTTTTCATCGTACAGAACAATTGGGGTTAATTGAAGGAACTGTGGATAATGCTATATAACGTAATATTTTAAAAGATAATTTTCAAAAATCTACGGAGAAATAGGATCTTGAATTCTTGGACCTGAATGGGTGTTTCAACAAGACACTGATCCTAAGCATACCACTAAGACACTTCGTGAATGGTTCCAAAGCGATAGCATCAAGGTACTGACACGGTCTGGTCAATTACCTGATTCAAATCCGATAAAAAAATTGCTGGAGATAGCTCAAAAGTCGGTTTCACACAAAATAACCTACGTACCCCAAAAAGATTGCCTAAAAACATGGGGTGAGAGTCTACTTGAATCGTACAAAGATTTAGAAACAAATTAAAAGAACCGCTTTACAGTTGTAATTGCAAGTAGTGGAGCAGCCAGCTACCCTACTTGTGCTCTTACCACATCCGTGCTGTCACCACAGCAGTGCAGTCACCACCCTGACTATTTCATGTACAATATTACATTTGAACACAACCCATTACCTACAGATAATAATCTTAACTGCGAAGGTATTGATTCTCAGCATCGGGCTAACCAAAATTCTGAGATAGGTCATATTTTAGCGCTGCTTTGCTTCAAAAACTAAAAACTGTGTTCACAGTTGGCACTAAAAAAGAGAGTTGGCCCTTTGCACTTTGGTGGGACTCCCTATTCCCCCAAAACTTTCCTCAAAACTTTTCATTCTTGCGTTACTTTACGCTTGATGCATCTACTCAAGTTTCTTCATTTAAACACACAAACCTTAACCAAAGGAAAAGAAAGGTTAGCGTCATGCTCGAAGCTATAGTAGTATTTCAGGTAGAACATAGCTCAAAGTCCTCAGCAGGACGCAGCGTTATATATGGAAATTTTCATTTCACAAAACAATGTAGAATTCCTCAGCTGTTTGAAGTCTTCACCACACAGACCTCACCAAAGTGTTTTCAAGATTCTTAAGTTGAGTACATTACTGGGGCTCCGTAACTGCGGACGTATTTAGGTGGCAAATAAATATTCGTGAGGGCAAATTGCATGACAGTGAAACTGCAGTTGTTCAGAAAGTTGAGAGTCGAGGATGGCTTGTTTTATTAGCTTAGTTAGATGGGATTTTCATGATGTGGGTCCAAAAAATTTAGCCGTGCTCCAACTTAGGTTCGGTGAGAAAAAACGCGAATAGTGCGTCATCGCATTGGTAGAATAACCGTGCTGTTGAATTGCTTCTTCCAGGAAGGAGATGTGATTGAAGTGTACAGAACTTGCTCGCTCATCTTGCGTTGTACCGGCGTTGTACTGAATATTGAACCGGCGATGTACCAAACATTGTACTGGTGTGGTACCGAACATTCTACCGACGTTGTACCAAACGTTGTACCGGAGTTGTACTGGCGTTGTGCCGAATATTCTACCGACGTTGAACCAAATGTTACACCGGATTTGCACTGGCGTTGTGCCGAATATTGTACCTACGTTGTTCCAAACGTTTTATCGGCGTTGTAATAAATGTTGAGCAGCAGTTGACCCGAACACTGTACTGGCATTGCACCAAACGTACCGAGCTTTGTATCTGCATTGTATCGAATATTGTACCGGTAATTTTACCGGCGATGTACTGAACTTTCTAACTGCAATGTACCGAATGTTGTAACTGCATTGCACCGAATATTCTATCCGCTTATCAGCTTTGTAGCAAACATGCCAGCGTTGCATCGAATGCTGTAGGAAGCAGCGTTTTTGCTAAATCATTGTAGAGTCAACCACCCCTAATTCAACCGAGTTAACCTCTTGCCATCAATCCCACCTCCTGCAACCAACCTAATATCCTGCAACCAGCCTCAACACATACACCTAACCTCACTTCCTGCAACCAACTTTACTACTAACCGCATCTTCTTCTGTAACCAACCCCATCGCCGGCAACCAATTCCGCCAATACAACTAACCCCACTACTTACAATCAACCCCAACCCAAGTAATCAACTTCACCGCCCATACCTAGCCCCACTTCCTGCACCTCCTGCAACCAAGTCCACCTCGTGCAGCCAATCCCACCTCCTGCCACCAACCCTACCTCCTGCCACCAACCTCACCTCCTGCCACCAACCCCACCTCCTGCCACCAACCCCACCTCCTGCAACCANCCACCAACCCCACCTCCTACCACCAACCTCACCTCCTGCAACATTCCTCATAGTTTTCGAGGTCCAAATTGAAAAACTCGGAGTGCCCATGAATAAAAACTCATTGGACACAAGTCTTCTGAATGAGATTGAGTTTCAGTCACAAGCTCGAGTCATTGGCAGCCTCAGTGGTCTTTGGAAGTTAAGTTCTGGCTCGAAATGCTGCTTGGCAGTTTTGTTTTTCGTTTCTTCTATTCGACAAGCAAAAACAGACTCGTCGAGGCTCATCGAAAGTGAAGCCCAGTTCTGCATTCAGCGACGGCTGTTTTAATTTCATGGCACATCGAATCGAACGTAAATCTTTCGGTGCTATCAAATAATGTTTACATTCGAGCGGGAATATCTGTTCATGATGGGAATAGTACTCTCTGGCAGGTAGAATAGTCAAGATGGAGGTGTTAAGCATCTGGTTTAGCATATTGCTTAGCATCTAGTTTTGCATCTGGTTTAGGACATGGCTTAGCATGTGGCTTAGCACCTGGCTTAGTATCTAGCTGAGCGTCTGTCTCAGCATAATGCACCTGACTTATCACACGGCTAACCAGGTAGCTTAACATCTAGTTTAACTTAAATGCACATGACTTATATGGCATAACATGCAGTTTATCATCTAGCTAAGCATAATGCTATAGACGTATTATAAGTCTGAGTATGTACCTCATTATCTTGCTTTGCATAATGTACCTGGCACGGTGCTCAAAATGAAGCGAAACAATCCTTTTCGTGCTCTTGCGCGCTCGAGTCTCCCACTGCGAGGAATGAGTGCACCGACTTTTGAGGCTCCTGAGAGGCCGTCAGTGGAGACGAGTTTTTGGAGGGAGGCTTGTGTTCTGTGCGCCGCTCCTGCTGCGCTGTGGCTCGGGGTCCTGCAGGGACGCCTCAGGGACGCCTCATGGACGCCTCAGGGA
>VOMN01125317.1:0-14150 GCA_014899125.1 Orchestia grillus
AATTGAACATGCAGGTGACAGTGGCACTGCGTAGCAAGTTTTTCGCTCATTTTCTCTCGCTTGTCAAGTAAAAAAGAATAATGTTTTTTTATTTTAGTTGTGCATATTGCTTCTAAATACAGGTTTTGTTGATATAGCAATTATAATTCCGAAAAATGGAAAATAAATTTAACACGTATTTGCTTGAATGAAATTCACTTATTTAGAAAAGAGATATATTCGTGAATCTTTTAACATTTGCTGTTAAGCTATCCTTCAGTGAACTTTTATTCACGAGCATCATTTAACATTCGGTGCATTTTTTGGGGGGAGGGTTTGTGTAACGATGTAAATCGAGATGTATGAGAACATTCGAAATGTCTCTAAATGTTCATTGTAGGATCAACGCTCGTTGGGTTGTGTCGTTGCACGTCACTTGTCTGCTAACCTTTGTATTGTACATTGCTGTCGCTGAAAAGCATATGTGTCTAACATTTTCTGATAAATTACCGATGTGGTAAATACTTTTTTCTATTATTTATGCATGCAGAATATTCGTATAACAAAGTAAAATTTTTCTTGTCTTCATTTTACCCTTTAGGATCGTGAGGATGTTATATCTGCCATTATAAAAATTAACTATAATAATTACTTTCTTTTATCTTTGTCAATTGTTCTCATTGATATTTGTATTTCGTTTTTTGCCCACATAAGGCAAGGTCCTTCCTTGGCACAAAAGACCAAGGAAGCATCATAACATTAGGGACAGGAAGATTGTTCCAAAACTCGATTAGCATGGCGTAGAGCAGTGTATATCAGGAGTCAAATTCAATGAAAGGTGTCCGGCTATTACACGGCCAAGATTCCTCGATGATTATGAGGCCTCAAATCATGGCTGGCCATCCTCAGACAATACGGCTCTAATACAAGCGGTAGATTCTCGGCCTCAATCCACGGATGACCAGCTTCGAGCATTTCGTCTATGGTCGGCCGTACGAATTATAGGCGTGACGGAAGCGTTTTGAGGCCGACACGGCCGCTCCGCCCTTAATGCGTCATTCATCGACCGTGTCTTCCTTAATCCATGGGCGATACGTCCTTAATTTTTAATAGGGCATCAAACATACTGGCTTTGATTTTTTCAATTGACAATCTAGGAAATGCCAAAGTGATTTACTTCAAACAGTCGCCATCCGTTAACAATGCGGTTACAAATTGTTTCATGAGACCTAGTTTTATGTGCATAAGTGAGAATATTATTTTCATCCTCTCAACAAGTGGCTAATGTACAATGCTACGATCGCCAAGTTCAAAACCAGATCTCGGAGGCCAAATAATCTCAACCCAATGCCTCCCTCGAGCTCAGCTATCCTACATACAGAGAAAGCAAGGATATTTTGTGTATCCTCGTTGCTGACCAATAAGGAAGAACATAAATTAAAGGTCAACACATATGATATAATTGTGCGCTCATAATTGGAATAATTGGAATAAGTCCAATTGACTGCACAAAAAAGTTGCCGCGTAGCACTAGATGAGTCAAATCGTAATCTGCTGGCCCGTTCTGCTAGAGCTAACCAATGGAATTTTGCTTATCCGGAAGGTAAGATGTGGAGAAAAACCTGGACGTGCTAGAAAAAACTGACTACAAATTTGGAATCTGCACGCTAATTCTGGTTTAAATACGCTCGAAACCAAAATTGGAAGTTAAAACTCGATATGATTTTGGAAAAGATATTTGCATAAAAGCGGGTTACTATTATAGTGAGACGAATTTTACACTGATTTTATTGTTTTACCTAACTTTTGTAGTTTCAGTGAGTTTCTCGTAAAATGCAGTACTAGGGTTCGTCCTGATGAGCTTTAGTGCTGAGAAGAGATTTTCAAAATGAGCGTACTTTTACCGAAACCTAATCCTAGTCATACCCGGTAAATCCAAAAAGTGCAAATCCAGTTTTAAAATCAAAAAATATGCAATGAAAGTTTTTAAGAAGGCAATGAGAAACATCTTTGGATATAAAAGTATATTAAAATTTAGGGCTTTCAAGTGTATACGTCACACATCTTCAGTGGGCAATTTAAAAAAAGAAAGATAGAATAAATCCTGAATGTCATTCAAAACAGTTCAATACAATATTTTTCAAATATGACACGAGAATGAAATCCAAAATCAACGTGGTAAATTAGAATGCTACTCAAGTACAGGGTATCCCAGAAGTAACTGACCCTTTTAATTAAGATGCCATATTTTAACAGGATGCCGTATTTTCACGTAGTGCCGAGCTGCCATGATCATTGAGGGATGGATTGTGCATGGGAATTAAAATACTTTCGACCGTCCTCAATTCGAGCATGGTTGATGATGCTGTTAATTTGATGTTTGCTTTGAGTAACAGATGGCTTATTTCTGTAACGTGATCATTAATATTTCTATTTAGTGGTGAGGTTAAAGGTTTTGCAGCTCGATAGGAGACTCCTTTGTGCTCAATAACACATGTTTGAAGATGATGTTTAGTCTCTCCACAGTAGGTGGCTTCACACTGGTCACCTGAGTAACAATATACAACGTCACTTTGCATTAGTTTAGGAATACGAACCTTTTCCCGGGAAAAACCGCGAGTGGTAAGATTATTCCGAAAAAAAGTTGGATTGTGATGTGAGGGAAATGTTCTTGAATGATACTGTTATTTTCTTATTGACTTTCATATTTATATCTCATCTCATGTTTGGAACTCAACAACACATTAATTTCTGAGATGCGGTTGAAAATTGCTGTTGAGCACTATATACATATATGCGAGATCAAGGTCGTCTTGATACAGGTTTAAATTATATGCAATGGAAATGTCTTGATACTAAAATATTCTCGCAGGAAATCCAATTAGGACGATAAGTACACCAGTGCTTAAAAACTTGCATTATTAAGTTACAGTTCCCGATACGAAATCTATTAGAAAAATTGTACAAAATCTAGTTGTATTTTAATATTACTTGTAGCGGAACTAAAATGATGAAAAACTATCAGCGTAATGCTTTATAACCTCATGGTTTGAAAAAAGGAAGGGGAACAAAAGATTTAGTAAGAACTGACAAAAATTAGAATCGTGCCATCATAATTGTTTCTTTGCGGCAAAAACCATGACAAATTATGTAGGAACTCGTGTATCGATGACTGCATAAAGAACGTACACGTGTTTTTTTAACTTTCTAATTATTCCTTCCATTTGGCAGTACGATATGAATTCTTAACGGGTGAGTTATAATTGGCCAAAACTTCGATGACCAATAAAAACACAGTTTATATACACTGTGACAAAATCAGCAACACCTGAATGGCGATGCGTAGTGGGCATGACTCGAGCGGAGCATATCCTCACCGAAGTAAAAGATACGATCATTTAACGAACTATATTAAGTTGCAGTTAATATTGCTAATATTGCGTAAATATTGCTACCTATCGCTCATAGACCACAACTTTTCGATAATATTATATCGATAATTTCGATAATTTTCATTGATTATAGATAATATTCTGCAACATGTTTCAGGTAAATTCTGTGTGAATCCGACTTGAATACACATTCTGCTCCCATTACAACTGATTCAGCAATAATCCCGAATTAAATTTTATATTCGCATTATTGTTTTCTGTATTTTGTTCCAGACTTTGTTAATAACCATTGTGATTGAAACATACATTTCTATTAGTACACAAAATATTTCTAGTCAATAGATTCTATGAGCTTGCACGCAGCTT
Source organism: Orchestia grillus (assembly GCA_014899125.1). NCBI lineage: Eukaryota > Metazoa > Arthropoda > Malacostraca > Amphipoda > Talitridae > Orchestia > Orchestia grillus. The sequence goes on from VOMN01125317.1 coordinate 3,738, forward strand.
TCTTTGCCCTCATGTTTTTAATGAATTGATCTCCTGCCTGGGACCTGAAACCGTACTGTGGACAGTTGAGTTTTAGAGCGAATGTATTTCATGGGTTAGAAGAATGTGTTTCAAGTGTACAGTGGAGGTCCGAATGTGTTTCAATTGTACAGTGAAGGTTCGAATAGGACTTCCATCACACTCCTTGAATTTTCTGAACTTTGAATCCAGAAAAAATTTCCATAGTTACTCGCTATGAATGTCTTGTTTTTTGCACAGAATTGACGATTTTAAATTTAGGATTTTATTTTTTATCTGGTTCCCCTTGAAAAAGAAATCCTAAAATATTCTTAACTAAATATTCGATATCATTATTAAACAACTGTGGAAGGAATATGTACGTCTTAACTGCACAGAAGCTGCTACATACCGCAAAAGATGCATTTGTACCTACGTAGCAACGATGATACTAGTGTATATGAACTTATAAACTAGTATTACACTCATGAAAATTAAGGAGACACATGAATGATAATTATTTCAATGCTTTTGAGAAGTCTTGTAACAAGTTATTTTCCCAGTGATATGCACATGACTAACAAATAACGGTATTTAAATGACCAATCAATATCACTGGTGCTGTTAGCAAGAACACAAATAGACAAAAAGCGTATGATCGACGAACGTCTTAGATTTTTATTAAATTGCACGAATTTGATGAGAATGATAAATAAGGGTCATGATATATTCATCGATAAATCTTTATGCTACGTGAGAGACGAAGAGACTCATAATAAATTCAAATATTTTCTTACGCACTACACATTTACTACGACTAACCTGCGAAGAAACAGCCCTGAAACACAAAGCCAACATAAAATTGAGTTCCTGTTTTCATTAATATAGACTCGCTACGGGTGTCGAAAGACACTTATTTGCACCGAGAAGAGGTTCAAACATTGATAGTTTTTTTAGTATGCGTTTCAAATGTAAAAAAGATGAAAAAGATAGTAGTCAAGATAGAAATGCATCTTGACAAAGGTCCAAAGATGCAAGTCGCAGTCTCAAAAGAGGAAGATACAAAAAAACAATAGTATCAGCATCCTGTACGAAGTGTTCACACATACGACAGGAGCAGCCAAACACTACAAACATAAATCACGTTTGCCGATCAAAATTTCTTAGAAATTTGCTGTAACAAAGCGGATATCACGGTGACGGAGCAGCCCCCCGCGAAAATAGGTACAAAAATTATTCGTTGAAACGCAAGAGGCGAACATTCGCAACCTTCATTCGCTTTGTTTCTCCATGGCAAATATACGAGTATGTACATTTTCTTAAACAAAGAAGGACATCAATATAGGTTTGCAATGAAATCGGACATGTTTGGGAATAGCAATGAATTGCATCAATATCGTAATTGAAGTAATGCTGTGCTGAAGGAAGCACTGTGCTATCGCGCTTAGTAAAAAAATCAAAACCATTAAAACCGTGATTCCCCAGCTTAGTATACTAAGAAAATCGTCTGATTATAAACAGTTTTCTGTCTCACTCGTATTTGCACTTTGAAATTAGGGGGGATAGAAAGTCAGTATTGGGAACATTTGTAGGTAAAATAAACGTACATTGCTAAAATTTTGATTCTTTGGTAAGATAATCCTTTCCATTGGTGATGTTAGGATTCATTTTAATTTTGAGCTGAATAAATATTCCAGGCATTGCTTTGCATTGGAATTATTCATACTTCATAGGAGAGTCAGGCCAGTTCAAAACCAAGCACGCAGTGGGTCAAACATGAAGGCCGCTGCGACTCGGTTGTGAACAATATAAACTAAACTCAGACTGATACGTAGATGTAGTTGCATTTGAGAACCGAAGACGGCGCGCATCTGAGTATCTCACCCATCCTGCTAATCGAAGCTACTCATCACCATCACTAGCTTCAACGTCTCGTAGTAAAGCTTCTGATAGGAATGCTGGAGGCTATAATGGCCTAAATCGTGATGAGGCCTGCGCAGAATTTATGGCTCGACCTCGACATGCAAAGAGCACTTCAAGCCAAGAATTCTTCTTTAATGAAATAACTTCCGATCCGAAGTAGGTAAGTTGAAGGCCTGTGCTGACTAGCAAGATAATACTCCTTTTAACTGAAAACCATTATTTAGGTTGGTAACCCTCACTATTAGCTACATACGGCCAATGTTAACATTTTTATAAACGCGCATTAAATTAGATACAAACCAATTCAAAAATAACATCAAATTCGTGAATTAATGCAGGAAAAAATATATATGCTGGAAAAGTAAGAAAATACATGTTCTTTTCTATCTGTGAAATGTAAATATATCTACTTCTCATTACTAAAAGAATTGTTGGAAAAATCCAACATAACACCAACCTTCATCAAATTGGGCATGGTTATTCTTAAATTTCGGATATTTGTGACAGGCTGCAATCTCTCACGATTTCCCCAATGCTGGTGAGATCGATCGCTCCTATTTACCACGAGTGGAATCCCCCCACTGGATTTGACGGTGATATCTCAATAATCAGCAATAATCAGATAATGAATATTCACCTTCAAAATTGGGCTTGTTATTTCACCTTGAATTATTTTTGCAAGAGTTGCTGGTCTCATTCATAATGATAATGTGATACACAATCGATCCAATATTTTTTTCTCGAAACAGAGGTTGCAAAAAAGATAGTAAATGGGAATGTACCAATGACAATTAAAATATAGGACATGCACGGGCTTATTTCATCCTTCTCCAGTGAGGAATAGTTCCGATCAAGTTTTTGCTGCGAGACGTTGCTCTGCGTCGCTGCTGTTTGCTCCTCAGTGTTGATGATTTATTATCATCAATAACGTGAATATTTACATTAGTATTGAACATTGGATATTTAATTTTGGGTCTGGAAATCAATGGTGAATGCCATGGGCTTCATCCATCGTACAATATACAGAAATCTTACAGTCTCATTCAAAAATATTTTAGCCTCGTGTGGTGAGCATGCCATTGAGAAAATGAAGTTAAATCGAACATTCGTTCACGCTAAATGCCTTACAAAAAGCGAATGGTTCTTATGCGAATGCTTTCATTGACTCGTGTGCTTTAATCACGGTCGTAGAAATATGAATTTTGGACTGGGAATATCAATGAAAGTGCTATAAAAATACAGAGTACGACCGGCGATTGTGATACTTTAGCTTTGAATTGGGGAAAAGCTAAATATAGCATTGCCTGCCCTACAGTTGAATTCCTTGGAAGCCATATTTTCAGGAGACAATATTTCGTTCTCCGCTATGATACTAAGCGCTAAAAAAATTGGTAATAGTCCTTGTATAGATTATAGTAACAGAACAGTAATTTGTAAGGACATAGTCACGTACAACTAATGATCAGTGTCATTGGAATTGGAACATGTATGTTCTTTCTAACAAGGAAAATATTTGAGAAACGCACGAAGCTCAGTAGAGATGTGGTCAAATGCATCTGAGAACTGCAGTCGTGAAGTGTCTTGCAGCTGCGACGTCACTTAGGAAAAAACTCAAAAATACTAAAAGAACGTTGTAAAAGATTTTTAAGCACAATATTGATGATCAACACAGAATACTTCTGTCAAGATTACAGAGTGGAGAGGGCTTGTACTTTATGCTGCAGGGAATTCAAATCTGGGGCAGTAAACCTCTGAACATGTCCTGACTTTTCAGAGCGAAGAGAGAAGAAACGCCCAGAGGCCTGCTATGGTGGAACATTAAAGAAATATTAGTTAATGTTGTTTCCCGTAATGAAACATCAAAGTACTGACAAAAATATAGGTACATGGTCGTTGAAGTGAGGAAGAACAGTATTGCTCTGCTGCGCTCGATTGAAGCGAGAACTTTGGACACAAAACACGTCACCCCATTGACTGTGTTCGCAGTACGCTGGGGCAATCACAGCCAATATTGGAATAACTTCAACCTCCAAAGGTGCCAGCTGAGTGCTTATCAGCCCTAGACTTTTCAGCTGCAAGTCAGTACATCCTAAGATGCTGTTCAAATCATGCGCAGCTTACAGTACACACACAAGGCTCAGGCCTCAGTTATCAGAGCCTACCATCTCAAGTCAACACAAGGTCCCAAAGGCCTACCTGCACCAGCTATTAGAGCTCACTATTTCAAGTGAAACCAAGATCTTACCGGCCAAACGGCACCTCTCACCCCACACTCCGTCGTAACACGCATCGTTCAACGCATGTCAAGCTTCTCTTCACTATGCCTCAGACTTCACTTGGGCTGAAGAAGACTCCCAGCAAGCGAAACCTTGGGGCGAGAGTGTAGGAATCTGCACTTACATTTAGGATGTCTCGTGTTCTGCTTGAAGAACTTGAACAAACTCATGTCTCTGATTATTTGTGTCGTTACTATCCTATCGACTTCGATCCTTAGTTCCTCAAGGGCTCACACTGAGCCCCATAAAATATATTCGTCATCTCGATATTCAATCGGGCTCAGACCTGAAATATGTCAGAGGGTTGGATCTCAACATAACTGCATTAACTCGCAATTCTTTTTCTAGTAACCAAGAAGGCTGTCAATCAATTCTCCGGTGGTGTGTGAGATATAAGAGATTTTTCTACGGTAACTTAATTTTCTGTGCAACTTTTACCTCTCGATTTAGCTTCATAGATGAATTTTAACGTCATTAGTATTTGGTCAGGCGAGTGGTTTAGTCTGATATGTACATAGGTCGAGGCAGCAATAACGTATTCGAGTATTATTTTGTGAGCGCATTGCTGCATTAAACTTTGGGATTATTATTCATTCTTGTCAAATCATTCAATTAAAAGTTGTCTTCTCCGCAATGTAAAATTTGCGTTTCTATTCATTGATATTATTTGTCGACACAACAAGTACCTTTGTTTCGTCAGCTGACAATGGCTTTAACTGTATTTTTATGAGGAGAGATAAAAAAATCACAGAATTTTATCGTAGCAGTAAAACAATCAGGTTAAAACATGTCAGAACTTATCACTGAGTGATTATCATGATTCTAGTTACTTGGAATCAGTCATGCGCGTACTAACTCTTGTACAAAACAGATCCTCTGTAAAAGAATCTTTTTTGGAACCATGGAAAGTAGCTATTTTGAGATAAGATTGGCAATACAATTTTTTATAAAACTCAAATAGGAAGGGATGCAGATCATTTAGGTTTTAAAAAAACTTAACGGTATTTATAAGTGAATTAACCAAATTGAAGAAGGGAGAGACGACCATGAAGACCACCATCGGAGTGGAAGACCAGGAACAACAAAAAAACATCGAGGCTGTTAAACATTTAATCGAAACATAACAGTTGACAAGTAAGCTACAATTATGTCTTGAGACATTTCATATGGATTTGTAAATTTGATTCTACATCACAGATTGGGACTACGCAAGCTTCCGCCTCAATTGGTCCCAAAAAGTCACCTTGCCCTGGTCACCTGCTTCTTCGAAGAGATCTGCTCTTGACGATATTGAACAAAGTTGAAGATGATGAAGAACATTTCGAGGTCAAAATCATCTTCGAAGTTGTAACCTGGACCTACCAGTATGGACCTGAATCCAAACAGCCAAAAAAACACGGCTTCCTAGTAGATTTTCAGGGTCAATTAAGTATAAATCACCAAAGCAGGCTCAAAAAGTGATAGCTACCATTTTCTAGGATTCGGGTGGGTGATGCTATTAGATTATTTTGAAGGTGAAAAAACTGTAAGAGGAGCTTACTATGTTAATATTTTGATGAAGCTGAAATAAGAGCTAGTCAAAAAGGGAAACCCATGAAAATCGCCAACTGTGTGATCTTCCCTCGCACACCTTACGTTTCCATAGAAACCTTAAAAATGTTCCGGCCTTGACATCCAGGCGGCACTGGATGCCGCCGCTTTGTTTGCTTGTTGTGCCCTAGCGTATTCGGAAACGGTCGAATGAGGCAGTTTCCCTCTGCCGCTTGATGATAGTGAGGCATGGAAAGCCTATCAGGGATAGTTTGTGGAAATTATCCAGCTTCGTTGTGAAGACATCCACAGAACTATCGAACTCTGTCAGGTCTTTTGGCGGTGGGTTGAAGAGTCTGGGTTCCATTACCGAGATGGACTGTTCATGTCTAGTTCGAACGTTGCTAACCGCCTATTGCATCTAACGTTGGCACAACGCACACCTTTCCAAACAGAATTTTATGCTTTGTGCGCAACCTTATGGTCTCGTTTTTGAAGTCTACGACTATTCCACGAATCGTTTTCCACGTGTAAATTAAAAGGTACCTCTCCCTTCTTGGCTGGAGAGAATACAGTTGGAGAAATTTCAGGCGTTCCCAGTTGCCAGATCCTGAACCTTACGAGTCTTCGCCGTGAAACTTTGTTGAATACTTTCCAGCTGCACAATGTTTTTTCTGGTGCCTGGATTCTATCATTGGCAACAGTACTTGGCCAGGGATAGGGTCAGCACCCTGAACCACACAAGCATCGGTTTCGATTATCATGTCCTGAAGACTTGCAAGATCCAACCAATTTGTCGCTGGCATTTTTAACCTGTTAGGTCAATATGTTCCCGGAGTCGTCCGTGGTCTTTGAAGAAAACGCCCAAGTCTCTAGGTGAGCTTATTTTTATTTACAGACCCTCTTCTATTTTGCATGAGAACCCATTGTCTTCGTGCTTTCCACACTTCATCTGTTCGAACTTGTCTTTGCTGAATTCCATGTTGTTTGACCTTGCCTATTGGTAGATTTTGTCAAGGTCTTCTTGCAACTTAACGCAGCTTTCGACACTTCTCACTTCCTTGAACTGTCTAGTGTCTTCAACCAGAGAGGAGGTGTGGGATTGATGCAACTGGGCATTTATGTTCGAGAAATGCACGTGGAACAGTATTGGCCCTAGCACTGATCCCTACAGCACTCCACTGGAGATTAGAGATTCCGACGAGAGATGCCCGTTTACGGCAACCACCTGTCTGCACCTTGTTAGAAAGCTTTGGATCCACTTCAGAAGCTCTCCACCGATGTTTTGAGCTCCCAGCTTTTTAAGTAGGATTCCATGGTCTATCTGGTCGAAGCGTTTTACGAAGTCTAGGTATACAACATCCACAGCATTCCTATTCCCCAGGGCTTCGGTTATCATCCTTTGATGTTCGAAGAGCGGTGAGAGACGACCTCCCTTTTCGGAAACCATGCTGATGCTCTTTGAAGAGACGCGTGTTTTCTAAGTAACGCGACATATTATCCACAACTATTTTCATGACGAGGGATGTTGAGGCTACTGGCCTATAATTTTTCGAATCATGTTTCTCGCTGCCTTTGCTTATTGGTGTCACTACACCGAGTTTGAAAAGTCGTAAGATAGTTCCAATCTTCATTGCACACCTCCAAATTATAGCTTCATTGCACGCCGCCAAAGTTTTTTGAGCTGCTCTAAGCAGTTTCTCAACAGGAGAGCTGGGATCCCGTTCGGCTACGTAGTAGATTCAGAGAAAGTTCTCCAATGCAGCTTACAAGGTCCGTCTCGGCAAAAATTACGTCGCTCATGAGGACACGTTCTTGGCTTTGTAAAAGGGCCCTCAGTAGAGCATCTTGCTCTTGGCTTATGGGCTTGGTGAAAACAGACTCATACTGTTCCTACGGAACCTGGCATTTCGTGTTTGGCTCAATGATTATGCTGCCCACCACTCGGGATGGACTGATCAATGACTTGTTTCGTCCTTTGTTCCTTCCTATTGTGTTGAAATATTTCGGATTTACACGAATTGAATCGACTGATTTTTCCTCATCTTTCATGGTCTCTGTCTCGTATGATTCCACCAACTGCCCTTTCAATTCAGCAACACGAGATGATATTCGACGTCTAGTCTCGGGGCATGTCGTTTCCGACAATGACTTGAGGAACTGTTTTATTTTCCTATAGCAATCCTGCGATCTCGAGGCTCCGTTTTCATTTTCCTTTGCCTCTTCATCATAAGTGTGTATTTACTGTACGTCTCAAGAAGTAATCCCTGCAAGTCCACCTAGTTTTCTTGAAAGATTTGGCCGGCTTTTCGCTGCTCCCACTTGATCCCGTTGAGGTTCTCGATTATGCAATCCCAGTTGGCTAGGCACCTCATAAAATTTAAGAAGCTCAGGCCCCCGTTGTTTCGGCTTTGAGATCGTAGGTGTGCATGTCCGAGGTCTGCAGTGATGAGGAGTAGCTTTTGGTCTTATAGAGTGGTATCCTCGACCAGAATCCTTCTTACTAGTTCAATGTCGTTGGTAATGACTAGGTCTAGTATGTTTTCAAGGCAAGTCGGGACTGTAACGTATTGTTCCATCGTGAAGTTTTCCATAAAAGAGAAGAGGGAAGCAGCTAGAAGTCTGCACTCAATGGAGTCCACGTACTTTGCTCTATTAGTCCAACACATTGAGGGAAAATTATAGTCCCCCAATATAATGAGGGTCGGTAGCGGTGTTCTTAACTTCTCTATTTTGTCCTTGATACGCGTCTGCACATGTTTAAAGTTTCGTATATCAAATGTAGAGGGTCTGTAGGTTAAGACGAGGGCAAGTCTCAAGTGGTTGAGATACAGTACTAAACACACCATTTGAGCCAGGTGCCAGGACGACTGCGCGGGATGCTATTTCACTCCTGACGAATAGAATGACTCCCCCTTTCTGCAGGACATGTAGTCTACCTGCTCTAAACAGGGCAAATCCTTTCATTTTCACTTTGGCATCCGTTAACTTCTCAGTCATTTGAGTCTCCAATACAGCGGGAGTTTTTGCATTTTCAAGAAGAGCTCATTCTCGTAACATGTATACGTTATGTTTTTTTTTGTGATACGAACTCAAGCCTTCGATGTTGCAGCTCAGTAACTATTCGTAATTTTGGTTACAATTTCGTCGACAGGTGCAGACATGGGCCTCTGGCACCGGATTTAATTCTCCACTCTCTCTCATGGGAGGAAGTATCTGCTCCTCTACTTCTTTATCTGCTTCCACAGTTCTATAAAAGTAGTTGTCTTCTCAGGCTGAGCCTCTGTACCAGCAATAGTTAAGTCCTCTTTTGTGGCAGTGCTCACGGTTGACTCAGTATTTCGGCAGCTTCATGCCGTGGTGGCTTCAGCCAGAGATGGCTGGCTTGGCTCAGACACGTTTGGCACGTTTGAGTGCGATAAGTATTTTACATTTCCTGATTCATTTCTAGTACTTCGACTGCTTTAACCCCTTTCCGGTACATCAGTGGAGAAATCTGTACTTTTTCCTCGTGCAGTTGAAGCCATCAGCTGCTTTCCAACCCAAGATTGGACGGAATTAACTACCCTGAGTTATTTTTACTATGCCATGTTCATTTAAAATAGAATAATGCTGAATGGCACATATTTATTTTATTTCGGTAAAGCTTCACTTTTCCTAGAGTGAATACTCCGTATCATTTGCGGGAAAACAATATATTTTCGATAAAAAAATTTGTCTGGATGTTGCGAATAACTTTAATTTTAAATTTTCCTTGATCGAAGAGTGATAATTATAAGAAAATGATTGCTTCTTAAGAATTTTGCATAACACTATAGCATATTTTAATGTTTTTAAGAGTTTGTCCAAGGGTTATTTTTTTCCTCGTACATCATGCCACCTGATGGTGATTCTGAAACTACCTGAGCTGCCACACACGGCTTGTTCTATAACAGGCGTTAGACACAATATGGAGTGATTTTTTGTTCATCATTCGCGGTTTCCTTGTCGTTTGGGCGACTCTCATCGCTAGCTTGAAAATGGTGACTTTCGAAACCTCAATTCCATTGTCGAGGCTACTCGCTCGGCTCGAAAACAAAAACTCGTGAGGTCATTAGGCTATTACATCAGTATCACCGAGGTATTTAGCTTACAGCGACTTCCTAATTTCCAGCCAACAAGGTTTGTCCCGGGAGTAATTTGTTACATTATTTTCTCTTCTAACAATCGGTTACAGAGCTTTGATGGGATGTGTGGTGAAGAGTTATGGATACCGCGCCGGCGCACCGCGCGCGGGGTTTACTCTTAGCTCTCGAAGCGTTGTGGTGCCCGAGTTAGTGAACATCTTTTTGTGTGTCTTCGAAGTAGCGCTGCAGAAATCTTTGGAGCTATAATAAGCTATCAAATTTGACGTCAAACAGGCCAAGGCCCCGAGCAACATTTATTTGATATTTCGGTGATGACTCTTTTATCAAATCCCAGTCGGAAGGTGGCACAAGATGTTCAGAAAAGGCGAAAAAAACATCGCTAATGAAAGCCGTTCTCGACCCTTGCAGCGCTGCGTGTTGCGGCTCTTGCTCGATTGGAAAATGGTAGTGCCTAATACTATTCAACCCACCAACCAACCCATCACCACCCAATAACTGCATGGTAGGAATACACAAGAGGGATTGCTGACAAGGCACCTTTTCATACAAGGAGACGGTAT
>VOMN01125319.1:0-34476 GCA_014899125.1 Orchestia grillus
GAAACTCGCTGCTCCAGCGCCACACCGGATGACGTATGTCGCCCCACAGTGGCTGCCTCTTCTTTTGAAACGCGAAGAAACTGCTTGTTTCTATCTCATTTTTCAGTGAAGTTAATAGCGAAAATGTGTCTGCTTCGACAGAGGTTTTATTGACGGTTTATTCCAGAATTTATAATGATAAGTTCTCTTTCAATCGAATAATTGAAAAATGATTCCAAAAGTGAGCGATTCTATGGGCTCACACTCAGGAAATTTTCGGTATGAAGGATCAATATATCTGTGAAATAAATTGACCATGAATGTGCGTTCCTAAGAACTGAAGAAGAAAACGTTTGTTTCCAAATGAAGTATAATAAGTGTCCGGAACTCGGCCAATAATTGTTTGCTTAAAAACTTGCCACTCACGCGATGTCCGAACGGCAAAACGACTGTAAGAAGTCAGAGCACCGCGAACGGAACTGGTTTTAGCGAGCAAAGAAAAAGACTTGAATGATATCTAGGCTTAGAAGAAGTTTGGCAAACCTTAGTTTCTTTTTGAAAAGTGAAACTTCAGTTTTTTTCTGGCACGTTTTCACGAACCTTGGCGTATATCCGTGCACGACGGTTCTACAAAGTCCTCAAGACAAGCATGATTACTTACTTCTTAGTCATCGTCTCTCAAGGAGAGGGAAGAGGAAAGAGCGATCATGCTGATAGTTTTACCATCGGAGCTATCAACTGGATGATTATTTTTGAGCGCATACTCTTTTTTCCCTCCATCTAAAACTACACAAGTTTCTTCAAAGGTTATGCGTTACTTATACAAACGAAACAAGAATTTCAGCAATGAATGAATCAGTGAAGAAAATGAATAAAAACTATTGGCTTAGCAGCTTAGTCCAGCAAAAGAGACTTGAACCGCGTAGTTTTTAGCCGCTATGATCTCTAATCGTATTCACGAAGTTAGATCATAGCATGAAGTGGTCAAATGCGAGACGCATATTTAGCTCACACCTGCAAGGCACCAGTATGCTGGCCTGTGTGGACACAAGTGTTCAAGTACCGACCGGCTGCAGGCCACTCGGACTAGAAAAGTACTTGGTGGCTTACGTCCAACTCATCCCTCACCTCCACTCGCTTGCAAACCTCGGCCAATTGAAAAGATTGGTCAGGGTTTTTTTCTGGTGGACTGCATTCTTGTTTCCGGACTGTTCTGTTTCAGGAACTGCATATGATTGTGTCTGAGAGGCTCGGTGTCCGCCATGCTGTGGGTAAAAAATTTGAATTAGATAAAGGAGCATCGCAGTACGTTTACATTCCGTTCTAGGAAACGTTTCAAGCGCGTAGCTATGGAGTATGGGTTGATTTTGTTGTGATCTTCGAAAGTATCATTCGTTGTTGTGTAGCGAAATATTGGCTCAACGAAATTCCGGTGTTTTGTTGAAACGTCGTTGATGACGCTTACTCTTTAATTATATCAAGTCCATTTTATAAAATAAGTAATGCCTATTCGTGGATAAATGTTGCAGTATGAAGTGAAATTTAAAATGTCTGTGATCCATACGTTCTGTGATTTGCGAACGAGAGACGAAATAAACCAATTATTTAATGAAATAAAAACGTTCAACGTCGTGTAAAAAATACTCCCGCATGTCGAAGTTTGCGGTTGTCTTCTATTAGCGATATTTTTGTTTGTTTCATTGGCACCTTAAAATTTGCTGGTTCAGCACCCACCCACGTTGTGCACTCGAATAAATTTGCAATTAATCTCGCAGTCAACAACCTCCAGGCTCTTCTGAGTAGAGTTGCATTGCCAGGCCATATGTGCCGAGTCATCACTTATGACCGCGGTTTCTTCAGTGGTGTGATCCTTGATTTAGTTTTCCGATGGCAATCATACATGAACGCAGTCACCTTAACTTAGCAAAAATAAGTTTCAACAATATAACAGTTTAGGACCAGAATAAGGTTGCGAGATGACATTCAGGTTTGCTAGCTGAAGTAAATTAAGGTTTATACTCTATGCTGATTAGGGTTAAAATATTGTTCAGTTGAAAACTGGCTAGAAATTTCCCCTACTAATATTTCAATCAATTTTTTTGTACCCAATAGCAATTCGTGGGTCACTGTCAGTATTTTGAGAAAATTCGCTCTTTAGGTAATGTTCATGTTCGTGCTTATTGAAGTGAGAAGCGACTTACAAACCCGTCCAGGGCATGATTCCAAGTCATGTATATGTATGCCTCTGTGTTCATGATGTGTTTAATTTTTATGTTTCTGTTCAAAAATTTGGGAAATTTTTTTCACATATGTATTGAGATGTTTCCCTGCTCCCACCACGCATGTAGAATTTAAATGCTCCTACCGGGTAGTTTAGAATTGAAAATTAATGCATTGGTCAATGCTATGTGCATGTGCACTCATTTTACGTACAACAAACTGGACATAATTTGAATAACATGCACCCTTAGCATTTTTTGAATTACAAATGGTCAGTTTAATTAGGAGGAAATTGAGTGGACGTTTCCCGATGAGTGATTCCTAAGAAATTTTGGGCATTTGTCCAGGCATGAAATGCTTTGTACGTCGATACAAATGAAGTGGTTTCCCCGCAAAAATGAGATTTAATAAAAGCCTGGGAAATTTGCCTTTTTTGTATTTTCGTGAGTTTAAACATTTCGCAATCTCCATTATAATAGCTGTGCCTCTTAGCGCTTCTATCCCTGCTTAATAGGATGGAAAAAACAAAGCGCGTTTGCTAGTTTGTGAATTGTGGACATTCCAATTAAGGTTACGCGATCGTTGGGCTGTCTCGGAACGCGGCAATCGTGCACTGGAGCAAAGGGATGGGCTCTCCCTGAACAGAGAAAGAAAGAGAGAAAGAGAGAGAGACACAGAGAGGAGGGGGAGAGAGAGGTATAGGCGAGCATCGACCCTAATACTGGCGAGCCAGCTAGGGAGTGACTGCTTTCGGCTGGCGTGGGAATTGCTGTAGGACGAAAGGAGAGGGGGTTGGGTAGAACCGTAATGGCTACCTCCGACAAAGTGAGTCTCCGTTCCCACTCAAAATGCAACTAACGTAAACTTAAATCGAACCAGAGCATTTTTGGAAAAAGGTGATGACCAAAGCTCGCCGCCTGCATGATGAAACATGCTGTAGTGTTTCCTCTCTGTGCGGAATATGGGGATTAAATTTTTCGAAATATATGAGAATAGGAAACACGTATGCTATATTGTGTGCCTGCTATACCACAGTTTATATCGGCTTGTTTGGGAAATGACAGGACAAGTGAAAACGGTAAACTTGTAAGCTGTGTGCAAATTAAATTGAAGGGACTGGATTACTAAGAGAGAGCGGGAATTTGTTGCAGAGGGTCTGTTAGGTTCTATCGGAACTGCAAGTATTTCAAATTATTGTAATAGTGGAATATCCTATATTCATTATTATACACTCGAGAGATGAAAGGAAATTGCTATGTTAATGGGCATGTGAGATGTAGTTTTAACAATGTCATTCCATCTATATGTGTTGGAATGTTCCGAGTGGAGCCCTCCTCTCACGCCTCCCTGCAGGAATATCATTCCTTGAGTTGAAGTTAGGCTAATTAATTGACGATTGACTGATGTGCTTTATGTATTCTCAATTCTGGTTAAACTCGGACATTCCAATGGCAAAAGGAAAAGAAGCACGTGCTCTCCTCCAAAATCCATCAAAAGCCTGAAATCCTAGACCCTGGAATCCTATTAATCAAGCGCGGCGGTGAAAAATATTGGGACACTTGGAAACGTTACCGCACAGCATTTGGTGAACAATATGACTCCCAATTTATTTCCAATTCTGTAAATACGTAGAATGGCCTCAAGTCTCCTAAAATGTGTCGTATAAGGGTTGATTGTGCTTTGCCACCCTATCGTAGTTTAAGTATACTTTTCTCTAAGAGCCTATGGTTTACTGTTTCAAATGACATTTGATTGAGTGATGTTTAAAATGGCAATTCTTGATTCGTCGCCAGCGTTTTGTTCGTCATTCACACTTGAGAGTGATTTATGTTCATTTTTTATAAGTTTCAGTTTATTTCCTAGCTTAGTAACTTCAACCTGTGAAAACTTTCAACATCGCGTTATCATAGATTAATTATTTTCTAATTGTACTTTAAGCATTTTATCAACAATTGAACCAACAAAAGTCTATCCAAATTAAACGACACACAAAAGTCTATCCAGTCATAAAGAGTAGATCTAAAACCTAACGTTACAAGTTTAGATTACCATACGTTTCATCTACTCGTCGAATTATCACATGTCTTGAATTCTCGGATGTACGTCATGCATGATGGCCTCTTTGCAGGAGACCTGCCAGCCTTTGCAATGCCTTTGTTCTTTGGATTGTTGGGACCCACGAGAAGCTCCGCTAGGAGAGGCACGCTTGACTAAGTGTGCCGCCGACACGCCACGCTGACCAATGAGATAGTTAAAAACATCTCCTTCCTTCCCCTCCTCCCTGCTCCCTCCCTCCCTCTCTCCCACTAGCTCTCCCTCTTCTCCTGTCTCTCGCTTTATATCAGCTTTATGAGTTGGGCGATTGTGTCGTTATTGTAAGCTGTATTCTTCTGTAAAAATTTAGCTTCTTCCTTCACTCACACCTGCCCAGTTTTTCACCTCTTGTCGTCCATATACTTCCATCGAACGTCTTGTAAAGGGGACTTTAATTGTTTCGACCTTAACTCAAAACGTTGAAGAATCAATTTTTGAAAAGTCTGGAAGTGAATCTTCTCGGATTAATTCATTTTATGCTTGATGACGAATCAACGACTTGAACGAGCACATGTCACCAGTGAAGTGTTCGAGTTCAAACATAATGAACAAAAGCTTGCTGCACGTCTTTGTCACCGAAATGACTGAGCACTTCAGCTAGCTCATTAGTAATCGAATTAGTGTCTGAGGGGGGAATCTGCAAATCCAAATTTGATGCTTCATTACTTGAAATTATCATAAACGCCCATAATTGTTCTTTTTCAGACAAGAATTGTGAAATTCCTCCAACCGCTCTTGCTTCCAAATTTCTTGACGATGATCACGATGGCCTGCACAATAAACTTAATTAGATGTTGCCCTTTTTCATATTATACATGTGATGTGTAGATACAGAAGTTTGCTAGGAGCATCCGTCCTTAAGTAGTCCAGCCGGCTCTCTCAAGAACGGCTCAAGAGAACTAGCTGTTCGTGAGACCCATCGATCTAAACCTCAGTAGCGTTCACTACATGATCAAACATCAAAATTCAAGGCTGTATAATAATATGAACCTACGATAGTTTAATTCACGTGTTCTATGAATCTTGAATTATAATTGACCATACTTGGTGAAAGCGAGGTTTCTAAATTGCTCCTCAGTATAATAGGCATTCTAAAGCTTGATATTGTACGCATGTAATATCCAGGGTCACTCCTTGAAACAGCAGGCCGCTTAGCATTGTTATATGAGTGAGGCATGACCAGGAGTGATTATCATCTGGAACTGTGCATTGAACTCCAATCAAGAAGGGATGACATGCTTGCAGATTGTACGTACCCCCGTCATCTTATCCTGCGCTGCATTATAGTGGCCCAAGCTACCTGCTGCGTGGCCGACGGTACAAGGTGCAGAAGTTGGTTGTCAGTTTTGTTGAAGCTCATAGTTTTTATTTAAATAACCACCCTCCTACAACTAAATGTTCCAAAACGCAATTTTATCGTTTCAAAAATGCAGAAGCAAATTTTATAGCAGATATTAAAAGCATGAATCTGGTAACAGGTCGAAGAACAAAGCTTCTTTGCGAGCACATAGTTTGACTCGCTCTTTCTATCCCTTTTCCTCTCTCGTGAAAATGGTCGATCTTGCCACAGACCTTCGCGTGCACTTCTCTTGTTTGTGCCTTAGCTGTGTTTTTTTTCACTTTCAGATATTGATCGTAACCGTTCATTAAGGTATTCAGTAAATGCTAATGCACTACTACCATCTAACGTCTGGCATTCGACATTATGAATCGACCATAATTGGCCTCAACGATTGTTCGACATTTTCTTACTTCATGTCTCTACGGAGTAGCGTACCATTCAAATTTCATATGTATAATAAATGTAGGGTCCTAATAGACTTGCAATATAATAGTCGAATGATTATACGTAATCTTTGCGCAAGCAATAGCAGCTGTGAGAAAGGGAATGAGAAAATAGATGTTATATCAGTTGATGCTGCGTTAGTGAAGAGCTTATACAGCTAAATTATTTTTTATATGCTTACCGTTTTTGTTAACCTATTTCTATCTCGTTGTGTAAAATTTGCTTTAACTATTTCTCTGGAGGTAAATGGTTTGATCAAGTTAAAATTTGCCCCCTCGACCGTATTCTGTTCAAATTTTGGGCACTGATTCTATTCTAATCTCGATCTAATCGTAAATTAATCATGTTGAATATGCTTCAAACCAGGGCTTCATTTGTATCAATGACGCATTCACGTCGATCTTCGAATGGCTGAAATATTCGTAGCTTAGTTGCTTCAATTTAGTAGTAGCAACAGCTTGGCTTTGTTCGTTGTTTTTGTCATTCGATAATTATGCAACCGGTACGAGATGAAATAGTATGAAGTGAACAGATCAGAGAAGGATGGAAATCGATGATGCGCACAGCCGAGTTGGAATGAGAACTTGCGTTTACCTTACTTCCCACAATTTGACTCGTGTATGTATTATCCACAGAAATGGCAACAAAAAAGAATAAGTGATGAAATCGTTCCGTACTAGTAACCAGTAACCATCGCATTCCGGCTCCGAGTATTACTATCACTACTCCGTTCAACACATGCAGAAGGCCAGCTCCTCTACACGTCCAAGTTACGCAACCCTGCGGTAGCTGAGAGATGGCGACCGGTCTTTGAGTCGGGACAGTTCATAGGTTTGGTGCGGATTGGTTCGCAGTCAACTGTCGGGATCGTTGACTCGCGGTCTGATGCGACCCAGAGCAATGCACTCTTCCGCGGGTCTCCACTGCTGCTCCTGCCGCTCTTGTTGTTGTTGCTGCTGTTGCTGCTGCTGCTGCTGCCGCCGCCAGTGAGATGGAAGACTAGGTGCAGAGTTCAAATCGTGACGCCTGGAGTCCTTCTTTAGCTTGCGCTTGGTCTGGACTGTTATAAATACCGCAGTAATGTTTCCAAACCATGTGCAGGCGATAAACACGGCGGGGGTGCAGTAATTAAAAGCCTCAATGAAGACTAGCTGCAGAGCGAGAGTGCTGTGCGTTCATCTGTGTCGTCGCCGTACAGTGACCTCAAATAAATCTCGAGCACAAATTGCCACGCTTCCATCCTTAGCGTAACTCGTCGGAGTCTTTCATTTTGTTCAGCTCAAATTTCGAGGCAATCACTTGGTTTTTTCATAATAAAGTCGTTGACCGAGCTTTTCGAATTTCTGATGAGAAAAACTTTGTTATCAACACAGTATTCATCCAGTTTTGATTTTAATTCGCTTCTTACGTTTCTTCTTCCATTTGGATCATGGACTTCTATCCATGAGAAAACGTTGCGCAAGCTGTAGCGTGAAGTTTATTTCTCGTTCCGACCTACCAGTTGAAAACGACATTTCTCGTTTCTACCTTCCAGTTGAAAACGACATACCCACTAATTTAAGTTTTTTAGATGCTTACCGATGTAGCCATACTTGCCTCAGGGCTATTTAAAATGCATCAAATGATTGGATTATCATATCGAGTTAAAGTTTAGTTCTTCGCACATTAACTAAGGTATGCATGCGTACATTTATTCAATTGTGCGGTGCTATTTCTTCTTAGACTCGATCTCAACCATGTTCATAACCAATCTCAATCATAACGATTTGTCCACTAGTGCGGACCACGAGCTAGTAAACACAATGCAATCGATGGTTGTTAGCTCTGGTTACGAACGGAAGCTGTGAACCTTCGCCAGTCTCCCTGTACCTGCCGCTCGAAACCTCGTCACGGCCACGCAGGTCTCCCAGCTGCCTGTAATGCCTCTCTCTTCTTTTGTTCTCATAACCGCTGGCGACCGATGGATGGAGCGCCGGAACATTGTTTACTAACCCCCCTTACCTGGCGTTGGTCGTAATTGCGCAGCAATCGACATAGGTGAGTTACTCGGTCCTTTTGCTTTCAGTTTTCCGGCGTTGTATGCATTTTTGTGAAGGCATAGTTCACTGCTACCAGACTCTTCTGCTCCAAGAACTCGTTCAGTTATTGCGTGCGATATTTAACTAGTAGTTTTCCTCTGAGTGCCCTCTTGCAACGTGAAGCATTCGGAGAACAGCCGAAATGTAATGGAATTATACTGGACGTTCGTGTTTCCTGTGGAAGTATTAACTTACGTCGGATGTTGGAAATACGATGCCCGTCTGAAGTACAAATTTAGCATTTGAGTCTTCTATGTACTTCAACTGATTAAGAATGTAGTTTTGAGAAAGGTTTTGAAAAATGTTCGTACTAGATTCTCAACGCGTCTTTACTGTTTGAAGCAAGTTGCGTGTTACTATTTACTCGATACAGATTCAACAAGATTTCTTCGGGAAATCATGGCATACTTTTTGAAGTCCATCGCATGCCAATTTTGCGGCAAGTCTTTTTTTTTCACATTTATTTCTCTATTACGAAAGCGGCTGAAATTACAGTAAAGAAAAAACTCTCTGCGAGGCTTGATGCCGGATATGAATCTCTCTATTCAAATTATTCTTTTCGCACTAAAGTACTTCTGGTTCATCAAGGTGGCTACTATTCGCTCACTAGATGTGCCAAAACCAAACAGCGTCATGATGGAACCGGGCCATCATCGCCGCAGATACTTTTTGTTACCTTATTTTCCTATTATTTTCTTGAAGATTATGCACAGGTAACGAGTTTCGGACTAAGTCTTCACTGCCAAGGAGCTAAATAGAATCGAAACCTCTCGAACTGGAAGAGTTCCATAATTAAGCAATAGAGTTTACTACGCACGGTTATTTGGTGGCCTGGTGATGAGGAAACGATACGAGTCAAATTAGACTTTCCGTGAATATTGTACGTTCTTTCTTTGAGACTACGTTGGGGAACATTCTCTGGATGCCTCATTTATCGTCGTTCGCTTGTTTAGTGCGGCATCGGGGACGACCCTCCTAGCCTGAGATGAAGTTTCTCCTCAAAAATGCCAAGGCCATGGGCATGAGGCCTGTCAATGGCTAGCTCGCTCGAGAGTGAACTGGTTAACTTGACCTCGGTAGCTAGAGAACTAGGAAGCCTCTCATTTTGTTGGTGTCCTTCACCCGTGCATCAGCAGTTTTCTTGGCTAGTGGGAGAATTCTAGCGTACGTGTTGCCAAATTGCAGCAGTTTTGAAGACGTACGTTGTGTGTGGTGAATTCAGTTCTGTTGCGTAGGAGACGTGAAAAACTGTTTTTTTCGGCGTCCAGCATGAAGTCGAGTGAATATTAATAACGAATGGTTGGCAAGGTAACCGGGCGAGTGAGGCTTGTACAGTCATAACTGATGGTCCCTGAAAATTCATTTTATATCGAAGTCACAAAGAGGAGCTAAAGGTCAGTCTAGTCTGATATCCTTGTGCTAGTTACTATTTCAGTTAATTTTCTGTGTGAATATCAAATATACAACCACGTTCGATCAAACATGGTTGTAAAAATATAGTAAAAGTGTGCTGCAGTACATACCTGTTTCGCCTCTCCTGTAATGGAATCGGAGCTCCTTGCGTCTCTTAAGGATGCCTTACTAAAATCCCTTCAACCCAATCGACCTGCCCTTTATTAATTAACATTTTAATTAACACATGCTGGACGCATTTTCGGGAGTACACTAATGTGGTGATGCACAGTTCAGGTCCTTGATAAGCTTGCTAAGTATTTAGAACAAGTAAAGTAATCACAACTTGGGTACGCATTTAAATCTATCAAGTATTAATTAATAGGCCGTGAGAAAAACATAATTATATTTAACCGAAATTGTGTCCACATAGTTTTGTAGTTTTGAAACTATTTTCTTAAAAGAGGTAATCCAACTGGATGTGCCATGATGGATTAATTTGAATTATTTGATAGGATAGGTAGGACTGTTGATCAAGTATGTAAAACTAATTTAACACATTTCAAAAAAAGGTGCTAGCCTATTTAATTACCGTAGTTAAATCTAATGTCTAGTTTTCAAAATTACTAGTGTAACATCTACTATGGGAGTTCATACAGGTATTCCTTCCCAGGAGAGCGCTATTAGATTACCATAGGTGTACAAATAGACCTTGGGGACTTCTATCTGTCGTGCCCGCTTTGCTTCTTTCCTTTTTCCTGCCTTTTCGTTGATTATTTTTATCTTTTCTTTCTCTTGTTTCTTAACTTGCTATTTTTATTCTCAGTGAATCTTGTGGGAGAACCCACTTGTGCATAGGTTCTACGTTTTCTGAAGTTCATATTAAATAGTCCCTTCTTTTCACTCTCTGAAGATCGCCTTTAATGTGGCTAGGGAGCTGTAAACTAACTAAGAAATAATTTTTTTAAGCCTCACACCTGCAACTAAATCGTCAAAAACGCAATTTTATTGCTTTAAAAAATTAAAAGCAAATTTTTATTGCGGAAATTAAAAACAAGGAACTGGCAACAGGTCAAAGAACAAGGCTCCGACCAGACGCCTATGTTGGTGGCTTGTAACCGACTAGTAGGTAAATGATGAATAAACAGGTATTACTTTTTCAATGTCATTCAGAATGTAATATGTGACGTAATACGCTTGCAAAATCAATCACCTACGACTGTAATTTCTGACTTCAGCCTGACGTTGGCTTTCTCGGGCTCAGAATTTCCATAATCTCAGTCTGTCTGGTGTAGAAACTAAACATCGGTTGAATAGTCATCTTAACGACAAGACTTCGCGTTCGTGTACATTGGCTTCATCATAGTGACTGCAAGGCATAGTTTCTTGCAGTTTTATTCGGATTAAATTGTCTAAAACGCCTGATGAACGACTTGAAGAGTCGTAGGCTGGATGGATGAGTTTTTACAATCCTTCGTTCAATATGTGGGGGGCATCTCCTATTAAATCAACGATAAACTGATAAAGAAATCTTGGTATCGACATTGCATATGTTGTCAGTTTTACTTATTTAGAATTTAAAAAGTAGATATACTTTTGGATGGCATGATCCGTTTTTACTGTTGAGCTCATCTTGAATTTTAAGTTCTGGCAACAACACCGTAGTCCCCTAGTTCTTCTATAGAATACGTAAGAAACGGTTAGTAATACCTAGATACAAGACATTGCTAGTAATACATAGATACAAGACATAGCTAGTAATATCTATATACAAGAGACAGCTAGTAGTAACTGAATTAAAGACACAGCTAGTATTGTAACATCTAAGTACAAGACACAGCTAGGAATAACTAGATACAGGAGGGTGTGCAAGAAGGGAAACAAACCGGGCACAAATGTGACGTTCTTTAGAAAGGAAACTCAGGAAGATGCCACATTTACTATAGAAGACAAAAAGTGAGACATTTCCAAGCACTAGAGATCGCGTGTTGCTGCAAAGGAGGAATGTGCGAGTAAGTGGGTCAAGGAGCAGGAGGAGATGTCTGGCATGGGGAGCTCTGAAAGTTGTCAACTACTGTACGATGCATAAAGTTTTTATTTTCTAATCGAATCACAAGGTCTTGAGTTTTGTCCCACATCGAGCTCTGATATGTAGTGCGGTTCAGGCTCATGCTGCTCGGTTTCATACTTCAATAAACTCAGTTTAGAGTATATGCTCTTTCACTCGCCCGAATAACACTCCTTTTGTTTTACATACTTTTGCGCTCACGCCTCTAATCGGCCCCTCATTCCACCGTGACCCTGACAACAAGTGTTTTACGCTGATATGGCTCGACCTGGACGCACGGCCCTCTGTGGAGTTCGTCTTCTTTTGAACAAAACCGTGTCCTTCAAACCTGTGGCGTTGCCTTTGCGTATGAAGTCATTTTTTCCATTGATGAGCCTGGCGGAGAGTCTTGGCTCCCTTCTGATCCCGTTAGCCTCGAGCTGGTGGTATTCCAGGCCGTGCTTTTTTTCTAGTCGTTCTCAAGCAAATTCTTCGCACCAAATATGGCCTGCTGGTTGGCCTGGAGCTTCCATCCGACTTTGCACAGCTACTGCGTGACTTGAATCGCTTCACTTTGATTAGTTTATGACATGCGCGGAAATAGAGTCGCGCATTGGCTTCTATCAAATGTTACCTTTCACAGCGGTGCTGCCGTTGCCGTCACCAAAGTGGTGTTACCTTGACGAGCGTTGCAATCTCGGTATTTAATATCTGAAATTGTTTTTCTCAATCCATTTAAAAATTTGGGGATAGGTTTGAGAATGGATATTGAGAAACGTGTATGTGAAGAAAATTAGGCAGATTTGTGACGCATTTGTGTCCGTTCTGATCGATATTCTGCGTTGAATTAAAAAAAATGAAATATCGAGAATGCGTGCGTTGTTCAGAATCCCGGATTTGAGTTAAACGTAAAAGTTCATGTCAATGATTTGATCAGTTCACTCTACCCTAATTGTGTAGATTCCTTACACAACTTTTTTCGTAAGATGTGATGCTTTTTCCATCTTTCTGCCTGCTGTGCACGCACGAAAGTCATTTTGGACTGTAAGATGGAACTGTTTTGAATGATTTATCAATGAAACGTAAAATAAGTTGAAAGAAAAAATTCTCTCTCGTCGTGCTCAATGTAGTAAATGTCGAAATAGAATATATTTACTACAAGATCAAGAGTTAATCAGTGAGCAGCTAGTGAAGGGAGTCTGTGAACATGCGTAATTTGGACGTCTGAAGCCTAACGCGTCTGTTTAAAATGTTCCCACCTAGTTTTCTCTTATGTTCAGCTGTATTCCTGTTTTCGCTAACCACGGTTAGCAATTCCCCTTAGTTCTATGGATAGCATTCATGCAACATAACCGTTAGTATTGCCCCCTTAGTTTCCCAGATAGCGTGCATACAACATAACCGTTAGTATTGCCTCTTAGTTTCCCAGATAGCATCCATATAACATAACCGTTAGTATTGCCCCTTAGTTTCCCTGATAGCGTCCATATAAAATAACGACTGTTAGCCTACCTCTTAGTTTCACAGAAAGCACCCATATAAATATAACAAACATAACGACTGTTAACATGGCCTCTGGGCTTCCAGATAACATCTATATAATTTATCTGAGGTCAACCAGGGCCTCTCGGGGGACTCTAATGAAGGACGAATTCATCACTGGTCCGGCCATGCAGGGAACCGCTGGAGGCGGTTTCGCTGTGACGAGACGCAAGGAACACCGTCCCTTGTGGAAGCTCTGAGCTAACGGTCCTGAAGCCCTCGTGAGAAGAGGAAGAAAAACTTGCAAAGTTGTTCGCCGCTGCGACCCCGGCCATCCCCCCCCATTCCCTGACACACAACATCTCTCCCATCTCAGCCCAAGCCCCCGCACTGCCTTCCCCTTGGATTATCTTGTTTAAAAGACTCCCTACATCTGAAGTTGGAAGCATCTAAGTTTGACGTATTGTACTGAGAGACGTAACAAAAATTCTGGAGTAAGGCGTTGCTGTTAAAGCGAGAATCATTAATGTTCGTGGAACGTGAAACTTTCTGGGAGTAGAATAAGAGTTTGACGAATGAAATGGGATAATAAATTCGATATTTTTCAGAAAAACTTTGAAATTCCTCTCTGTTGTACGGGATACATTGTTATGACTAGCTTCAAAGGAGCTAAATTAGGTTTTAAAAAATGTTTGCAACGGTCAATTTACTTCGCTGTTGTTATACAACCTATCAATCTTGAAAAGAAAAAAATAACGACGCTCCTTAGAAGAAATTGTTAACTACAATTTGATACACGGAAATATAAAGTCTTTCGAAAATTCTGTGAAAAATCAGTGCTTCTTAGCTGAATGGGAGGACAGTGTAGGCACGCTAACGGCATTCTGTTCAGCGTATAGTGCACTTTGAGCCTGATCTGAATTAAATTCTACGTCACAGTAAGACTGTTTTTTCTCGTCTTTCTGTTATGCGGGAGTGTCCAATGCACATCCATGACCTCCCACGAGTTTCTATATTTTATTTCAATATTTTTATCGTTTTGTTCTCAGTCGCTTCGTGACGCGAACGCCTCTTTTGTTGGTCGAGGACGGGTGCGCACGGGTGAATAAAAGGTGACACCAAGCGCCCCGCGTCCTTGTGAAGCCGCTGGAGTTTTTTTGTCGAGTTTTGAATCTCGTAATTGCAGATTACGGATTTGAAACCCGTGACGATCTTATCAGTTTAATGGAACATTTGCTCACCCATCGTATGACATCATGTGAGAATTACTTTGAGCAATTATTCTACCTCATATCAGATTAATGATCTTTATAGGTGTGAATATGGTAGTTCTGATTCCTAAAGAGTTTTACTCTAATCGTTTTGTCCGTAAAATTGAGTACAGGGATTCAAATCGTATTGAGAATATTTCATTAACTTTTAGCAGATGCTTATGAAGAGTTTTATTACACCAATAAAATAACTATTCAGGAGGGACCGAAAATTCTAATTCGAAGCTCCAAATCTTTACCACTTCGTTGGATTTGTTTCTCAAGTCAACATGTATTTGCTTCAGAGCTGATATTCTCTCTCCAGAAGTTTCCTAACGCGCTGTTTACCCTGGCATATTTTCAAAGTGAGATGTAAAAATTCATCTTGGTGTTTTATTTTATATTTTATTCATCGTGTTTTCATTTAAAGTTTGGGCACGCTCACGACTTTTACTACGGCGACGAGTATGGTGAGGCTTTTTAGAGCGCTCGCAACCATTTGATGTTGCAATATACTTTTTCGAGGTCTAACGTATGTAATACAAATTCATGCACTAAAACTTATAATTAACTGCCTATATGACTACGACCGACGAAAGATATTTACGTAAGTGCTTTGTCATTCATTCGGGGAAATTTACTTCTCCAAGCTTTTTCAAACTCGATAACTCTTTTTCAAATGGGAAACTGGTATAAGGAAATGAATTATCTCCTTTGACTGTTATGTTTTTCATCACCTGCAAAACGTTGTTAGCTTTGTCTGCTCGCATCTGTTTCATGTCATTGTTCATTTCTTGAAGGAAGCTTTACGGAAGGGCCTAGAACGGACATGAATGCCGTCGTAACTAAGTAATTGTTGATCTGAAAGGGGTCCGTTGCTGCAATACATCCTAACGTATGAGAACATTTGCCCTCGATTTTGTTAACACGATACTAATCAGAGCAGCTAATTGACACTGGTGCTGTGTTTGTGCTTGTTTTTTAACTTGCACTTGATTAATATTTCAGGATAAATGTTAGTTTAACTTCCACGTGTGTTTACTTTGATACTACTACGCTGACTTACAAAATGCCAACGTTCACTTCATCTGTTGTTTCTCTTAATTACTAGTTGAAGGAGCATCAACTATCTACGAAAGACATCTCTTTTGTAGTACATATACATAGAGTAGAATATAGTGCTTCACCTTATCCGCTTTGGCTTTGATCTGTTCTGTGCGGACATGTTACAGCTCTGCTCGAGTCCGGAGCATCCGGCCATTTCTGTAGCAGTGTCAGATCAAAACCCTGCACTCCATTGTGGCCGAGCTGCAGGATCTTGCTGACTTGGACCACGTTGGAATCGTACAAGGCGATCCATCCGAGATTGATGACTCGCGAGATAGGAGAACGGAGGAGTAGCTGGCCCTTGGGTGGGGTACTACGAGGAGGGGATAGAAAGGAATGCGTTAGTCGTAGCGTTTTTTTCAGTTTATTTTTCAGATTGCAGATCAGAAATGCATCAAATTTAGTGTAAAGTGTTCAATGTGAAATAAGGTGCACGAGGTCTCTTTCTATATTGGTTATGAAGACTGTCACCACGATGTTTTTGAACGATTGAAGGTTACCTAATCCTATTTGTACAATGGAGCAGTGGAGTTGTCACTTATATTCTTTAACAACAACGTTTTCCTACTAAAAGATGCGAGTCTCATGAACGGCGTGGTTTAAATTCGGAGCACAAACATGTTTTCTTTTAATGAAGCTCGACCAACAATAGCACGAGATTCTAACTCGTAGATTTTTATGGAAGATTGTGTTCTAAAGGATGACTCGGGGACTGAGCGCTTCCAGGAGGATTTTCGCGATTTCGTGGAGTGAGGTTGTGGTGTCCGGCGGATTGAGTAAAATGTCGAACAACGTGCAGACATTAAATTTTGTTTCAAAACTCAATAAATAGACTACAGAAACCCATCAAATGCTTCACCAAGCCTACGGAGGCACTGAGAAATTCCCGTCCGTCTCTAAACTTAACCACTTGCACACAATCTTAGGGAGGACGGCTGTGCCCCGACAGACTTGCTGAAATATTTCACGAGTTTCTGAGTTGATTTACTGAATTATAAATAAAATTTGATGTTTGTACGTTGTTCAGGGTTCAACATTTCACTCAAACTGTCGGACGTCGATTCAACAAGCTCACTCCACGACCAACAGTAGCACACTGACGCACACTGGAACGCTTAAAACCGCCATTGCACACGAGTACGATGCTACTCCGAAGCTCCATCACTTTTGCTCTCCCTGATGCAAAAAAAAATACAGTATCAAATATATTAACCGAACTTTTTGATCAGCCCTCGTATATTGTATGTAACCCGTGTATAATCGTCTTGTATTTTAATCCGTTATTGCATTTGATAATTGTATACTATACGTAAGTTAGTCACAAAATGTATCTGTAGAGTGCTTGAAAGTTATTAAATTTTAATTTTTGGATTGGGAAGCCGAAAATCGTACCGCGGTTGAGTATGGAAGGGGTTGATTTAAAAAACAGCTAGATCGTGTAAAAAATCTTACGTACTGTGAAATTTCGGGGTACGTTAGACTTATGCTTCCGTAGCTGTAAAAGGTTTTATGCATTCACTGAAGCAAAGAAGCAAGTAATTTTTTCTTTAGCGAAAGCAGAGATACTTGATGTTCTTTACTTGATCCTTGCTTGAAGTTATCAGTGATTATTTTAAACTAAGTGGCCGAATAGGCAGTTTTAAATAGGTTGCTTTAGCTTCCCAGTGAGTGGAGGTGCTTATTTTGCGTAGCATTTCGGTTTTCAGATTCTGAGAAGTTCCTTGACGCCCAGGAGTAAGTCAAGGAATGATGATTGGCTGGGATTGTATACTCTCAGCTTCTTGCTGTCCTGTAAAATGAAGTACCTTTTGCTTGGTTGTGCCCGAGTAATAAAATAATTCCGGGTAATAAAATACAATTCAACGAAGAACAAGGATAACTTCTACCAAAATAAATCAGCTTTTCGGATCGGCTGTGTTCCAAAACTGTAACGAGTCTGTGTTAATCAAGGAAGTTCACTGATAACCGTAAAGTTCTAATTTCTTTTGAACTTATGCGTTAGATGTCGAAAACGTAATCCCTTGTTTTAGATGCGTGTTACTGCTTAGATTTTAATTTGAACATTCAAAATCTAAACTAAAAAAATTAAAATTTCATTCAGGGTTAATTTCAATATTTAACAGCTAAATTAAAAATTGAACCTTAATTGAGTGTTAATCGAGTGCGCATCATCGTATTCAGTAAGCCAATTCTAAATCATAGTGACAAAAATTTGTTCTCAGGTAATCTTTGTTCTAAAGCAATTTTTTTTACTTCCATTGCAGAAAAGTAAAGTGATGTATTTTGGACACTTTCTTCATCATGCAAGTTCAATTAGACATCACCTGAATGATGCGTTCAAATTTAAATGCGAGCCAAGATAAAAAGTAATGTCATCCAAGTCTATTTAAGACCTGAACTATGTTTCTCCTTGACACAGAAGATCAACAAGAACTCCTGGCCCGCGCCATCGTGAGACGAGCGTACTGTGCAAACCTCCTACATTTCGAAGTCCTCGTGTTAGCTTTACAGCTAAGGAGCGTCGACCTCTTGTAGAGACCTCCGCCCAATCAATATTTTTCAGTCATTAAGTTGGACTCCATTGTCGGTCCAAGATTTGTCACCCGAAATGCCGATCAGGACGGCGGCGGCTGCCGTCGTTCCTTCTATTCTGAAAGTAGAAGAATTCTTTCTCCGTCATTACGCTAACCTTGAACGGTGCCCAATTGATCCCGAGGTCTCTTTTTTTCTGCTCCTCCAGTTGATGACCTCAGCGATGCGGGAGTGTCCCTCCCGTCCCCCTCAGCAGTTCTCTCTCTCTCGCTCCTTTCCTTCCTCCATGAGATGTCCCTTTTTCAGACTCGCGTCTTCGTCATGAGTCTTTCTCCATTCTTCTGGTGATATGTTCCCACCTTCGCTTTCTTTTCTCTTTCCTTTGTTAGGAATTGTGTTTTCGATACTTGTTCTCATCTGGAACCAAATTCCTGTGACTTTTTTCTCGCGCATTTCTTTCTGTACCTCTCATAGTAATACCTGCTGTATTCTTTAACTTGAATTTTCGTCACAATTTGATTTCTTACGCTTGTTTTTTTTGCCTTCTCTTAAAGGTTACCGCCTTTTGAATCCTCTCTCATGTCTATTTGAGCTTTGACTTATATTAATTTGCTCCTCTCACTACTGTTCACATTCCTTTCTCATGTAACGTTTTCTGTCCCTCTACAGTCTTCAAACTTTTCTCCAAAACTTCGTCTTTCCTGTATCCCAAATCCTGTATCCCCTGTATCCCCATCCCCCCTTCTGATGCCATGCCCATCTCTCCTTACGGTGCCTTCAGGTGAAGATGGCTGGGCCCGAAAGAAGAGGATTGAGAGGTGCCGAGGTGAGGAAAGGATCTAGAGAAGACGACTGTGAGGGGCGCTGAGGTGCACAAGGTCTTTGTCGTCTAGGAATTGGCTGGTAGAGGCGTAGTGGACTCAGGGAAAAAGTATTGGATGATAGTAGCGTAAAAATTCAACCTCGTTCGATGAAAAAAGTTCATTGAGCGAGTCGCACGAGATCGGCGTCAAGGGCCGAATGGACGTTAACGAACTAAATCAGATACATTCTAACAAAACAACAATTGGAATTAATTTTTCAAGTTGTCTGTCCTACTATTCTTGCATCTTGTATAACGGTGTAAAAGTTGAGCACTCTATGCAAAGAAGAAATACCGAGTTATCCGTTATTTTAGATCATCATCGGAGGACAGGTAGAAGACATGTTAAAACGGAATAAAGACGCTCGCCAATATCCGTAACAGAATTTTTTCTGGGTTACTGGAGCTTAGTACTTGCGAGCCTGTCATACCGTGAACTGCTCATTGATTGCCCTAGGAATTCTATAGCGTGCCTAAGTTCGATTAGTACAGAAACGTAGAGATGGCAAATGCAAGTGTGTCGCGTCCATTAGGGACAGGGACGTAGTTCAGTTTGCCAGACTTGCGGAAGGCTAACTTGGAGCAACTCGTACAGGCTTGACGCATGGGTTAGAAGGGTTGTGGTGATAGCGCAGTATTACGGTGAGCTCGCTGAAATAACAACGATAGCAATTTGCTACGGCTATTTCATGGCAATTATACTTTTTAATTCGAATAACCCTCATTCAGTTAAAATACATCCCACATCACTGAAATGCGTAGTTAAAGTGTTATTGTGATAAAAATAAACGTTCGAATTACTAACATCAAAGAAATAGTTACGTTATCAAAATAATTTTTGTTATTAAAGGTTCTTTGTGTTATCAGAGCACCTTAAAATTTATTGATACTGCCCCTCAGGGGCCATATGATAGGCCATAAATAGGCAATTGGTTTGGGTTAGTTAAATTTTACCACCTTAAACTATGGAGACTGGCGTGCCCAGATTACCTCACCTCTAGCTAGGCCTTCGGGACTTCTATTTTTCTTGCCCACTTTGCTTCTTTGAATTTTCATGCTTTCTTCACTGCTTTTATTCTGTTCCTTTCCTTTCGTTTTCTTAATTTGTTGTTTCTATGCGCAGGGAATTTTGTGTGGGAACACACCTGTGCATAGATTCTACGTTTTCTTAAGTTCATATTAAACAGTCCCTTCTTTTCGTTCTCTTGAGATTGCATTGCATGTCGCTACGGAGCTATAAACTAATACTCTAATCTTGATTGATTTGATACAAAATGTTCGCTTGTTTAATAGATGTATTCCGCTGTGAAATTCTAAGGAACCATTCGCTCCAGCTGATGCAATTATTGAAGTGAGGCTCTTCGTTATTTTAAGATTGAAAATGAAACTTGTCCGTTGAGCTACCTACGGGCATCGGAAATACATTTGAATGGGCAGGTGCGTATCATTCCAATAGACATTGGTTGCTCATCATCCAAAATTGAGTAGTAAATCTGATGTAAAATGCTTCTCTAAATCCGTTCCTTGATGTAATCT
Source organism: Orchestia grillus (assembly GCA_014899125.1). Lineage (NCBI taxonomy): Eukaryota > Metazoa > Arthropoda > Malacostraca > Amphipoda > Talitridae > Orchestia > Orchestia grillus. The sequence goes on from VOMN01125319.1 coordinate 20,366, forward strand.
CCCGTGTATTAGAGTGCAGATACTTGAAATGTTGGCATCAGATAGCAATTTGAATCATATTTGACTTTCTTTCAATGGGCCACTTTGTCTTACGTGCGTCACATTTGTGCTACACACCCGTCCGATGTTATTCCCTGTTTCGTTATTTTACTGTACGTTTTTAGGATGAAATGCAAATAGAAGTGGAGAAACTTAATTAATTTTTTAACGTATGCTTAAATTGTTTGTGGAATCGACCCTATCGCGTACATCTGAAACAGGACATACAGAATTGCGTTCGACAGCCTTCGTTGTGAAAGGGCCCCAGATTCTGACGAGCTGAACTTACATTTCGTGCCTTTGTCCAGTGCGGCGTCTGAGCACTTCGTGTCCTGCGTGTTGCTCTCGGATAGAGCAGGGTTGCGAGTAAAGCTGTGACTGACTGTTGGACACTGCGCCTTGACCTAACCTTACTCACGTCAACATGTGAGCTGAAAACTGCGACTTGTCTTCTGTTGCCTCTCCCATCTGTGTAAACCTGAGGACATTGATGTGAAATGAAGCACTGACACTAATTTTTGGACGACCTCTACCAATTCGATGGTCCAATGGCGCACCACCTGTGTGCACCACGCACGGAATAGAAATCAGGAAGTGGATACGAGTCGTTCGAGGTCTTTCAAGCTCATTTATTTACGGTACATCCGCTCCGCGTACTTGACCTGCCTTCGAATAGGAGCTGAATCTGTTCCAGCCGAGTCGGGTGTGGAGTGGTGAACCTTAAATAGGATCTGATCCCACTTTCTCACTGAGCTTTGGATAGGAAATATAGAGGTCAATCTAGCGTCGATTTTTACCTCGCTAAATGTTAATGTCCTGCTCTTCTGTAGTTACAATTCTTTGACTATTTATCTTCTTGTAATGCGACCATGCAGCGCCTTGCGGACCGCGCCTCGATATTATTGGTGAATGGTTCTCACATCAGTATAGGATGTGGCTCTTTCTCTTCGCAATGTTCTTTACCTTTTCATTGTAGGGGAAATTTGTTCCTTTTTAGCCTACTTAGTTGTGCAATGTTCCAATATTAGCTTGTCTATTTTATGATTGCTTACGTTTGCATAGCGCGTGAGAAGAAGTGTTTGGTTATTTAGCTTCAGATTCAGCTTTTGATGAATTTTCTGCGAAATCGTACATAGATCTACGTAGGGAACGCTACAGGTATCTGTTGTCGTCAGCCCACCTTGAGTAGTTCAGATGCGATGGTGGTGAGATTCAGACTACAGGGAACTGGGCTGTGTCGATTTGCTATTTCCCATGCCGCTCTTTCTCTTGGGTGATGCCAAAGTACTCGTGTATGAGAGAATGAAAGACGTTTTGTAATCTTTCCCAACATGGTTCGCGTTGTTACCCTTTACTTACTATTTCCGTTACCTCTTGAAACCCTTCTTTCCTGCGGTTTCGGGTGAAACTCGACGCTTCCAAAGCTGATGATGTTGCCTAGGATGCAGTTCTTCGGTAGGTGTCGGTGTACAAGTAGGGAATCCCAACGGTCCTCATGCTCCATTGTTCGAGCTCTGCTTCACAGCACAGGTCGCACAAGGGGACCGCGGCTTTTAATCGACTCGCTAATTTACTGTCCCGTAGATATGTGAAACGAACATGAAGCTGTGCTGCTAATTAGGAGATTTTTCGACGTCTGCAGATTATTTTCGGCTTTGAAAATGATTGGTGGCACTCTATAGAAGTACTCCCTCGAGATCTCTTAAACTTGACAAACCCTTGGTAATTACGGTACATAAGAAAGTGCGGAAATAATTTTGACATCACATATTCGGCAATGTAAAGCTCCGAAGCTTGCAGGGCCTTTTTTCTGTTCACAGTTTCTAAATAGTCTCAATGACCAGCTTGTTTCTGTGTCACCTTCAACATAGTGATGTGTTTGGCGGAGCTGTTACGTACTCACGTCATCGTTCTCCGACAGATTTACCGCTTACAGTGGATGTCGTGTTACTACCTTTTTATATCTTATTTCCCGTGGATGTTCTGTTTGGTTTTCAGAACAGCGTGATGACAGGGGAAAATTTTATCAAGGCTGTGTTTATTTCAGTAATTCCTTCCATAACTAAGAGCGAACACCTGTCGGTGCAGACGCTCATCTGGCCGGAGTTGTGTGCCGTGCAGCCAGTTTGCCACACCAGCACAAGAACAAGTGAATAGGAACCTCGAGCTCTCAAAACTGAGCATGCCCGAGCAATTTCGCACGTAGTCAGGGTTCAATTTGCTCTTTAGTCAACCTTCTGTGGAGCAACCCTTCAAGTTAATTTTAGTAACTAGTCGTTAGGTTATTTCACTGAGTTATTCATCGAACCCATCTCTTAACACTTTGACTCGTCTCTTGCTCGTTCTTCAATGAATGTTGAACCGTAGGCAACTGAAATGGAGATTTGGTGCAATTCATAGCGAGACTACAAACAGGAAAAAACTGCATTCACTTCACGTTGGTGTCGAGTTACTTGTGGAAACTTCGTCATTACAGTGCTGCCACAATAACAGTTAGTCATGCCGGATTTTTCTTGGAGTTATTCATATCCACTTCAATTTTTTGCATTGATGATTTTTTACTGAACTGGATATGCACTACCGTAGATATTTAGGGGACCGGAGCGGCGCCTAAAACTGGATAACGTCGGCCTCCTTTAAATCTTTAATTCGTTACCACGAACTTAGTGTGTTGCCACGCGAGTGTTGAGCTGCTTCACTTCAGATGGTGAGACTCGGCTTGTTGGGGGATAGGAGCTGGTCGAAGCTTTACCGTCTTATTGCTTTGTCCTCTTAGATTTTTTCGTGATGATTTACGTTATTGTACATTGTTTTCGTGTTGCTGCGTTCTCGTACGGCACTTTTGTGTTGCTATGTGTTATTTTGAAGTACCCTCGTGTTGCTGCGAGTTATTTTACAATACCCTCGTGTTGCTGTGTGTTGTTTTACACTTGCGTATTGTATTGCTGTGAGTTGTTTTACTCCTGTGTTGCGGTGTTACTATTTTTCGTTATTTTCGAGTTGCCTTGTCCTAATTTACATCGCTTTCGTGTTGCTACTTTTCTGTCCTCATATATAACAAATGCATGGCTGGTGTTCTCTCACTTGATGGAGAATTGCTCATCTAACTTACTATTGCCTCACGTGTCCTAATCAACATTGCGTCTCTGTGTTCTTCCACTCGATGCTTGGGGGCTCCTTGCTGTTTGAATTAGCTCTGTCTATCGTGCTGTGTTCTGGCATCACCTTTGTGTTTATCAATGCGCTCAGATTTAGTCTTACCGTCTCACCGCTCACCAGATTAACCTTTGTCGTGCTCTGCGTTCTCCGACTTAACTTCAGTGTTACTCCACGTTCCTGTCACTGACTGGCAGTCAAATAAGATGTACGAGACGGAGCGATATTTTCTTTGCTTAGCTCTTTGTGAGCGCTGTACTCGCCAATCGGCGAAGTCGCAGTAAAAGAGGGTAGATCTTGTTGTTGAGCTCGAGTTTTCTTTGTTGTTTATTCCTGTCTTTTTAAGTCTCTTTTTATTTATGTGTTAAACAACGTGGTATCATCCCTTTCTTTGGAGTTCAAGTCAATGTCTTGAGTCTATGTTTTAATTAAGAACTGCTGCTCGCTGCTTTTGCTGTGGCGTCAGGCGGTAAGCTCGAGTGCGCTCGGACGTGTTGCAGAATAACACAACTGAAAGTTTATCGGTTCTGAATCTTTGCCTCTGCTTTTAGTCCTGTTTGGTACATTTTCAGGGTCCGGCAGTGCGACCTAATGAGAGTTTATTCAAATTAAGTGAAACTGATGACAAGGCCTTGAGAAATTACTTTCTTTTACAATCAATCCTTCATCAGGATTAAAGCGCCCGACCGAAGTTATGCCATCGTACGGTCGATACGTTTCTCTGCGATTCCCATCTCACTTACAATTCCTTCGGTAAAATTCAAATTTTGGAATGAAGTTAAGCCGAGCTTGGCCGTTCTTAAGGAGCAGAGTTTGATTTCACCTCACCTTGGCTGGACCAGTGAAGATGCTCCAGCAGGAGGTGGAGTTGTCGTTGCCCAGGTCACTGCACGACCTGTTGCTGCTGGGCGAGCCTCTTTTGTACGCCTGAGCGTGTGCTGGCACCAACAGATGAGACGGGGCCGTCCGTCTGCGTGGCAGGCAGACGCACATCGAACAGAGAAAGGCGTTACTCCCTCTCCGAGGATCGAGCTTGGGCGCAGTCGTCCGTGCGTTAGTACGTGCGGTTGAGATCCCGCTTCTCGTGGGTCCTATCCCACCGGCGGTGGCTGCTGCTGCTGCTCCACTACGTACGTACACAGACAGCTAGCTAGGACAAGGTGGCCTTGCTCCGCCAGTGCTGCTCTTCAGGCAGAGTTGCTGTAGAGAAACCCGCCCCGACACGCCACCTCCACCGCAGCAGCTGTGCTTGTTCGTACTTTTGCAGCGCGCATCGTCGGCATCGCGCGATGCAACGCCGCCGCTTCTCCAAGTAATTTGGGCCGTCACTCTCCCGCTATTGCGAGACTGGGACTCGGAGCTGGCATGCCGCCGCGGTACATCTGCCCTACTGTCCAGAGTACAGCGCACGTTCACGCATGCCCTCGATCCTACTCCTACTTCTACTCCTCTGTATGGCCAGAGCTTGTGGGGAACTGGACGATTCATCCAAATGGCGTCGCTGTCGCTTTGCAATCCGTCAAGTCTTCGATTTGGACCCAACCAATCTCGAACTAAGTAGTGCTTTAATTTTGCACTGAGCGTTTTTTGGCGACTTTCTTATGTAATTACTAATGTTTCACTCGTTCATGAGGGTTCTCAGTTTTTCAGGCTTAGTGTAAGATTATTTTTTCTTTATCAATTATTTTTTACCCATGGAATACGTGCTTGTCCTCATACTTTTTGCAGTCTTCATACTTTTTTACACGCTAAAATGCAAATTTTTTATCAATCTATTTTTGTTCAGATGCAATAGGAAACTTTGTGGCGGATATTAAATATTGCTCATTAATGTAAAGGTTATCTATTTTTATCAGATTTATTCTCTTGACGTCATGATTTGATAAAAGCGTTGTTACACCTAACGTCTCCTGAATTTTGCTCAATTTTCCCCGCATTCGAATAATCATTTCTTTTTATTCTCTGCATTTCGTCAGCTGGTGTCGGACGGCCTGTTCCGACGTTTTTAGTACGAGGACGTAGAAGCCAAGCCACGCCACCTGTTCTCTTCATTCCTACATCTCTCGCGTGTAGTCACGGCCTCTGAAACGCGTAGCTGGTATGGCATCTACAGCAGCATACAGTAGATTATCACATGACCCATTTACATTCAGTCAATTAAAATGAATTCATTCGAAAAGTGTAAACGTAGCGGCTGATCATAAACATGACAGAGAAATATTTTCAATTCTCATTTAGTAAATAGATTAATCGCATGCATCCACCTGATCTTAAGCTCTCGACTGGGAATAACCTTGGAGGCTGCTCAGGTGTTGAAGCTCTCGTAGTTGTAATTCATTTTGTCTGAACTCGTGAATTTTTTAACATTTTCTAGCTCGAGCTTTACTCAGAAATGCGTTCAATTGTATGCTGTAAAACATTGATTTGTTTAACATTTAAATTAAATGATCAAGGAGTGCGTGAGTAATGGAATTCCGGAATGTGCTGATGTTTTTCAAACTATTCTAATCTCGGGGACTATTTCGATGCAGAGGCCTTGAACTTGGGGGGAGGAAAAAATTTCTGAAGTTATTGGGGCGACTGCGTCGATACATTTGTCCTCTACGCCCTAAAGTTGAAATTCAGTTCATCCTTCGACATCAGATATGCTGCGATGTCAGTTTATGAAACTGCGATGTGTGACCTAGAGACGTAAAGACTCTGTCAATAATTTTGAAGCGATGATTTTGATGATGGAACCTTCGACTTAGGCCCTCGTGCACACGTGCCGTCATTATCAACCTCGGCCGGGACTGCTGTTCTCTCTTAAAGAATCCCTGTGTTGCAGCGACTCTTATTTTCGCTTATTATTTATTAGCGATGACGTTCCCAGCTACGCAAAATTTTTAGCTCGAATGTAGACCGGAAATTATTGGGACTTGCGCAGAGACGTACATACTTGAAGCTTTGGAAATTTTTTTTTGAGACTAGCATACTGGTTAACCTACGTTTTACTAGAGAAACCAACGTATTCAGGGTAATTGATGAAGGACTTAAATTAGGATTGTGCTGAAAGACCGACCTCTAGTGAGGATGAAACCCTTCGTCTGTTACTGCATTAAGTGTTACTCTCATTATATTGCATTTAGTTTTAAAGTTGCATTGTCCCATTTTCAGCAGCCTCCAAAGTTGACCTAGAACTCGATGTACCAGTACGTTCAGATGAATTACGAAGACTTTTGCGGTCCCTTCTTTTGGGTGTTCTATTTATCCAACAAAAGCTTGCTGATTGAGTCTGAATACATTCCTCCTTTTAGTCGCCTCTAACCGAAATTCTACAGAACTAATTTGCAAGCGAGAGAACTGAAAAGATCCTTCAACAGTAGGTCTGTTCTCGCCGCAAGGGCTACCCTTTCATTTTCATAAATGGGAGATGTTAAGTGTTCTGAGGAGAAAACTCTATCTGAATTGGGCAACAGCGGCTTTTTGGAAGTTCGAAGGCGTACTTTTATCATATTTGCCGTGTCTCTTCCCTCTCAATAACAGTTTTTAGCTTGTTTTTTAGAATACTTGTATGTCGTGATTCATGGAGTACGAAAGCGTGCTTTTATTATGTTTGCCGTCTCTCTTCCTTCCCGTTAATGGTTTTTAGCTTTTTTTAAATACTTGTGTGTGGTGATTCAAGAACCAATCAACAAACGAGCAACGCACGCATCCGCGTCGCGCAATGATTTTATTCAAATTCGGCGTCCTTTGTGGAACACACTACGCACGCCACGTTCACGTACGCATTTGCACCGTCGTTGTTCCGCCGGGAGCCTCATTTTCTTCCTCCTCCTCCTCCTTTTCCTCCTCTTCCTTTTCCTCTTCTTCCTTTTCCTCTTCTTCCTTTTCCTCCTCCTCCTCTTCCTTCTTTTCCTCTTCCTTCTTCTTCTCTTCCTTCTTCTTCTCTTCCTTCTCCTCCTCTTCCTTCTTCTCCTCTTACTTCTCCTCTTACTTCTTCTCCTCTTATTTCTTCTCCTCTTACTTCTTCTCCTGCTTCCCCTCCCCTCCTCTTCCTCCTCCACCTCCACCTCCTCCTGCACAATCAATTCTGTTTTCGCCTTCTTGTCATTCCTTTTTTCAACTAGACGTGATCTGTATTGATCGAACCACTTCTAATCAAGTGCGGCATGGTCTCATAAATACTATCATTCGGTGTACTTGATTAAGCATGCGGTATTAAATTGATTATTTTTATGTAAAAAACAATTGACCTCGTGTAAAAAATATGTTGTTTTTGTGTTCAATTACCCATCTGGATTGAATTTTTTTTCCGTCCGTGGGTTTTGTCTGATGTTTGTGTACAAATTCGATGGGCAGGTTGGGAAAATAAAATCCCCCTTTAACAAGTGTCTACATTCGTACTTAATTTCTTTCTCACATGAATGTTTATTTTTTCGAGGCGAAATTGTTTCCTTGTTTATCTGTTCCTTTTTCCTTCGCACACTCACGTGCGCGAGTGAAATTTAGTTACGCAGTTCGTTTGTGCACCCCTACTCCAGTGAGGAATGAGAGGTAAAACTGAGGTAAACGTTAGCTCGCGGCCATGTGTGCGATAAATTATTGACCTGAGAGTAAGCGATGGGGCTTCACAGTGTGATCAAGTGACTGTGCTTTTTTTCACGCTGCTTTTCATTCATTTATTCAAGAGAACATGACCTGGAGCCAGCCAACTGCCTCTCTCCGACGCTGCTTCTATGTTCTCGTTGGTCCCGATTGTTACGCGTTAGGTGCACGCGCGTAGCGGTGGCTGTCGGAATGTCCCCCTACGCACGACGCGTTATAGGCCTGGCTACTGAAGCGCTAGTCTATTCTACTACTACAACTGCTACTACTACTATTAGGAATGTTCTGGTGCGAAGTGTCCTGAAAGAGGTGGTGCGGTTGATCAAGGAAGGTCGTGATCGATGCACTCGAATCTCAGCCGAAACCATTACCCAAAATGAAGTCCATTTTTGTAAAATGGTAAATGATTGCTCTGATTTTCGGTCAAATACAACGACGCTTTGCGATAAATTCATCGTTTCCCAAACTGAGTCCGTTTTGAAATAGAGACGTCGTTTGATAGTTTTCATAAGTTGTATCAAATGTAGTAGCTAAGGTAGAATTTAAATTCACCCTTTGTAAACAAAATTAGGTTCCAAACACTAGTTCTGCAGGTTACTCATTTTAGCATGTTCGTTGTTTCTGTGACCTGATTATTAATTTTCATTCTCGTAATTTTTGTATGCATACTTTACCTGTCAAAAGCTATGAAAATCTAACTCGGACACATTGGAAACTTTGGGCTTTCAATGGGGTAAAGTAGGAGATGCCTCGTTGGCGTATGTGCAGGGTGTCAATGAAAAATTTGTCCTCTAGTGTTGAATATTAATAATAATCTACGATACCGCTTGCTCGGAAACCAAGATATTGAAAAATTATTTAAGCTGAGGTAAATATCTCTTCTAAAATGTGTAATCCTACTATATACTAATACACAGTTGCTGCTTAGCTGGTTGGTCCGTTTTTGTCACGCGCTTAAGGACTTAGATAAGAGAAAATTTCCGTGTCCGTATTTCTAAACTAATACATAGACTGTCATAGAGTGTTTCACAAAAAAGTTTTGGGATTTTTAAGTACATATTTCTCATTACATAGGGATCTTAGACACTTGAACTTGCCTCATTTTGAAGGGTAAAATATCGACCCTTACAAATTAATTTGTTTTTCAAGTCATAGTTTTGGAACTGTTATGCAAAGAGTAAGATTGATTTTTTGCCCTTTGTAAGAGCGGATTTTTAACAGCGTAATCTCTAACTTCATTTGCTTGAATAGAACTAAATATCAAAACAGGCCAAAAAAAGAACTAGTATTTTTAAAATGAAAACATACATTTTCAATAATAACACAATTTCCAATTCCACTCCGTATTAGTTCATTTATTCCAACCAATGGCCACCGTTGCTTGCGAGACACTTTTGGCATCGGTCTGTCATTGGTCGCATCGATTTCCGAATCATTTCGCGGTTGTCTTTAAGCTCGTTAACATTGTGGATGATACGCTTTCGTAAATATTGCGTCAATTGGAGGTGTTTCATAAATTTTATTTTTCAAATAATTCGAGAGAAAAAATCACATGGGATCAATGGAGTAGGAGAATTGTCGCTGGATTTGGATTTAGGGTTTAATGGCCAATAAGTAGTCCCGACCTGACCCCGTGCGGTTTCTTTCTTTGGCGTTATTTGAAAAATAAAGTTTATGAAACACCTCCAATTGACTTGCAAGATTTCCGAAAGCGTATCATCCACAATGTTAACGAGCTTAAAGGCAACCGCGAAATGATTCGGAAATCGATGCGATTAATGAGAAAGCGATGCCAAAATTGTCTCGCAAGGAACGGCTGCCATTGGTTGGAATAAATGAACTAATAGGGACTGGAATTGAAAAATTGTTTTTAAATGAAAATGTATGTTTTCCTTTTGAAAACACCTGTTCGTTATTTTCGCGACCTGTTGTGATATTCAGCTCTATTTAAGCCTATGAAGTTAGAGATTACCCCCTTGAAAAACCCGTTCGCGCAATGAGCAAAAAAATCGTTCTTTTTGCATAACAGTTCCTTAACTATTATGACTAGAAACACCAACTACTTTATAAGAGTCGAAATTTCACGCTTTAAAATAAGACTGAGCTCAAGGATCTACGATCAATACTTAATGAGTAAGTAGTTGAAAATCCCAATACTATTTTGTGGACCACCCTGTATGAGGCAGTTCGTATCAGTGATATTGTAAATAAGATTATTTCATGTGGAAATTACCGTAATTAAGAGGGCATCTTATAAATGTAACATCATTTGTCCCGCCATTTTTGATGAGGCGCGTCTACTAGTTACCCTAGTATTGTAATAGTAACTTTCATAAGAATATTGTTTCACTCCGTGCTATTTTATCATTTCTATCAATGTATCTCCTAGGCTTAAGCTGTGTTCTAGTTAATTAGTAGGATTTGTTAATTTTTCTACATTATAATACTACACAGTTTGTTGGTTGCTTGGGTGGTCTCTCCGTCGCCCTTTCCCACGGCGCTGATATGCGGCTGTGTCGAAGATAGGATATTGAACATCGCGTCCCTAACGAATGTAATCCAAAGGAAATTAAAGATTTCATTTGATAGAATACGACACGACAGTACTTTGGTTAATATAGTTTATTTATGAAAAGTTTAATTCTGAGGAAACGATAAGACCCATTTGTGACCCTTACATGCTTCGCTATAAAAATGTCATTCATTGGAAAAATGAATCCAGGTTGTCCTCGAAAAATGTATGCACTGATTTCAAATATTAATGTTATGTATCTATGGTACCGTGAAACAGTTTAATTCAAATTTATTTCTTTTTCTTTTATCCGATCAAAATGCCGCTTAATAATATAAGCATCAGCGGATTTTCATTATGACACATTTGGTATATATCCTGATCCCGGTTCTTAGTCATTCCTCATTTGATTGTAAACCTGTATTTGATGTAAATTACTTTTGGTAAATAAATGTTTCTAAAGTATGAACTTCTACAGCAATAAGTGGTGCATACACAGTTCGTATGCGAGAGAAGAAATTAAAATCGCGTTTGTCATTCCTCTATTTCTATTTTTTGTTCCAAATGGTTCCTTTTGTATTCACGTTTAGATTATGCGGCGAAACATCAGTCAGGTCGGCAAAGTTCTGTACCTCGAAACGTGATTTCGAATTCATCTCTTACACCTTGCGAGTACGAGGCTATCGCTGTCCGAGTTTGCTATGGATATCCGCTAATGTTCATCAAGCTAATTTCCAAAGGATAAGTGTTGAAGATATGGATCGGGATTAAACAGTTGTACGTCACCGTAGATGTATATTTATTAGTATTATTATTATTATTATTCGAAACTAGTGGATACATTATTCGTGAACAGTCAGTCCCGTCATTTTCAGCGGGACGCCCGACTAGTTATTAAGAGCATTCAAATTTGTATTCTTTTGGATGTTTGGCCTATGTATACATATTTATGGGAAAGTTTTTCCGAGAAACTTATCTGTAGGTATTACAATCAAGCATGCCAGAAAATCCATTTAATTTTGATTATTACGCGTTTTGTAGATCCTTGTAAAATACGTTCCTAATCTGTCCTCGGTTACTTTTACATCTATGCTCCACCGTCAGCAACGGTTTGCTTCCCACGGTAACCACCACGCAGCTCCCGAGAGACTCTCTAAGCCCTGGAAGAACGACGAGTTCTAAACCATTTCGCATCCACGATTTCTGTTCTGTTTTTAAGAAAAACTCACGAAGAAAACATTTTGATTCTTCTGATCTTCCACCGCACGTGTCAGTCGTCCGCTAAGTAATTGTATTCTCTTGGGTAGAGTGCTGGAGAGAATCAGCGCCAACTAGAAGAAATCTCGAAACATAAATTTCTCTTCCTCTCTCTCGAGGCATGCCTTTTTTCGTCCCTTTCCATTTCCACAGACTACATATTTGTTCTAACTGTCTTCAGTGAGGATGAGACTAGTTTTTCCCCTCTCGTGCAGTACGTGGGACCGAGCAAGGGCTCTACATCAACGAGCTCCGGATCCCGTTTGATGGCTAATTAAGAGCGTCATTTATGCAGAGCGGCGGCGGCGCGTTGTTCGAGGCACGCTCTTTTTAGCGCGGCCTGGAAAAGTTGGTGCGTTGTGACGTAGCGGTGGGTGCTCCTCAGGCTCTTTAATCCGCTTATGCGGATTGCTCGGCCTGTCCGTGCTCTGGCTAACTTGACTCACTCACTGTCGGATTGTGCCGGTGACAATCTGATTAGCTGACTCCTTAGCAATCCCGTCAAATGCTCTCATTCTCTCACCGTTTTGTGTTCGATGAGGCTGCTAGAGAACCTCTTCTTTTTTTTTGTCTCTCAGAGTTGGCTTAACTGCGGATAAAAACAACTGCATGGAGTATTTGCTATCACCACTTGTGACGGCTGCGTCGACGGACAACTTGAAAGGTATTAGTCGAGGTAATGTCGTTTGAAGACCTAGGCTGCCTCTCTCCTTAAAGCTCTTGCGGAAACCATATTGACTATTAGGGTTCTTAGATCGTTGTTGCTGGATAATTTTTTTAGGAGGGGTAGTGAAATTTACTCTTCGAAAAAGATTATTAGAGCAATGACGTCACCCTGCACTAGTAGGATACGTTTTGATCGCATTTAAGAAGAATGTTATAGTAAATTAGACAGCTAAATGCTACTCCAGCAAACATACATTCGTATCCAAAGCGATGAAAATGGAGTGTGAGTTTTCTTAATCACGAACATCATTAATTTGGCTTTACAAGAATGAGATGTAACTGATGCGAAATATGAAGTTTGCGGTCATATTTTTCAGCCTGGCGACGATTGAATCGACATTGAATGTAGCTACTAGGGTCGTTAGGTGGGGGCAGCTGCTGTGGAGCCACCTGGACTGTCTTGTTCTGAGCCACGGGTTAGATAGTGTTGGATGATATTCTGGGAACGCGAATCTAGGTTCAAAAGTTTCGCCGCTTTGGAATGTTCACGTCCGCGTGCCCTTTGAGCTCAGGTTTCTGGACAAAACTGCGGTAAACTCTGCACTTATTAGTGTGCTATGAATGGCAGTGGGTTGTGTTGCAACGAACGATATTAGCTCGGATAGGGGGAAGAACGGAAGCCTCGGAGAATGTGGGGAAGTTTGAAATAGAATGCGAGTGGTGAGGCATTCTGTGTGTAACGTATTCAGTTAGTTTTTTAGTTTTTATATTGTTTCGTTCATCGAAATCATCTCGCTCATCGAAATCTCTCGCTCATCGAAATCATCTCGCTCATCGAAATCATCTCGCTCATCGAAATCTTCTCGCTCTTCGAAATCATCTCGTTCATCGAAAATATCTCATTCCGCGGCTTGAAAACGATCATTACATTAACACTTTGAGCGCGACGTACGCCATATGTGGTGCACGCGATCATCTAACCTAACGTAACCAAAGGGTTGACACATGGGAGTACAAATTTTCAAGTGTTCATGAAATTTGTGTTCATAACTTGAATAAGCTAGTTTAGATTAAAAGGAAAATGAATAGGATAACCAAATTTGTGAGAACTAAATCCTTTATTTTTACATTCACAACGGAGATATTTGTCCACATGAAAAGTGGGTTGTCTCTCGTTATGACTTCGAACCTAGAGCACTTCAGATACCATGTAGGATTCCAAAGCTTCTCTGGAGGAAAGATGGGGGCTTGTGTGTAGATGGTTGTGTGCCTCTGCATGTCTAGGAAAGTCGTCAATCCTGTCGATCACCCGCAGCCTCCTGTAGTCCCCTCGATGCCGTAATGCTTCAGTTCGTAATCCGTTTGACTTTTTTACCGGGGCATCTATGATTATACTACAATTATTGCCTGCTCGAGCATTTTTATTCTACATGTTTATCGACTAGGCGGCGATAAAACTAGACCGGGTAATGTCTCATCTCTACTTCATCTTTTCTTTCTCTGGACTGCTCCCGTGCGATTGTCCTCCCGCACGTATTTTTTCCATGTTTAACCACTTCACTCTTTGTGTAAATGACGAGTTCTCTAGCAGAGTGAAAGCGCTTTCTTAGCAGGTGTCCGCGTTATTCTTCTGTTCATAGTGTGGATGACGTTGCTTTAAAGTATGATTTTCATATGTTTGTATCGTGTAACACTTTCAGGGGTTTCTCTGTGTCAAGCAGATCGCACTGCCTGCACCATAGTGCAATTTGTGCATCGCGCCACACTCTACACGCGCTAGGTATACGCACACGAACACACAAGGCCCCCCACACACACACACATATACACGAGGCCAGCAAAAGAGGCCCAGGAGCTCTGTGAGCTGTGGGGACATCGACGCTACAATCGATAT
>VOMN01125321.1:0-25559 GCA_014899125.1 Orchestia grillus
TAAATGTGCGAAGTGGAGCACCTAATAATTGGACTATGGCTTGTGGAGGAGCACTGGTTTGCGGGGGCGGCGGTAAATGTGCGAAGTGAAGCACCTAATTATTGGACTGCGGCTTGCGGAGGCGCGCTGGTTTGCGGGGGCGGCGGTAAATGCGCGAAGTGGAGCACCTAATTATAATTAGGTGCTCCACTATAATTCCACGGAAGCCGATCTTCAACAAATTATTGGTGAAGATCGGCTTCCGTGGAATGTCATTCATTCGCTGGCCTAAATTCCGAAGGGATTTTAAGGAAAAATAATAATATTCTTGTGAAGAATATGAAAACTTTTTTTTCTTGAACTATTGCTCAAAATTTTCTTGCACGGTAAGGAATTTTGATACACGACCTGGCCAAAAATTTGGTCAGCCTCGATAAAATGCAGAATTTTAATACAATTGGAATAATTTTTTACAGGATTCCTCATAAGTAATTTGAAAAAAAAGAATATGGTAACAATAGCTACGTACAACGTCACTGGTAGTTAGCCCTGCACCTGCTCTCTTCGTGACGACAAGCAGGAATAATCCAGCTGAAAAACCTGAAAACCTACAAAACATACTTCTGTATTTCCCAAAGGACAAATTATACGCCTATGTCAGGTTGAGAAATTTGCAAGAGATATGCCTCAAATGATGGCCGTAAAACTTAGGACTTCACGAAGAACAATTGCTCAGTGGAAAAAATATGGTGAAATGCAGTCTTTCAATGGTAATTGTGGCAAAGCTAAAGTTCTGAATACTAGCGACAAGAATTCTCTGAAGCGATTGGTGAAAACAAAGCTGCCTAAAAGTGTTCAATTGACCACCATGTTTAAACGAAAGCTGTAAGAAAATTTCTTCCACTGTGACGAGAACTGAAGGAGATGGGCTTAAGGAGTTGCACCGCCACCAGGAAACTATAGGTCAGTAACGCTAATCGAACGAAACGGCTTCAATTTGCAGAAGACCACAATGCCTGGACTATAGAGCAATGTAAATACATCGTATGGTTAAATGAACCTTTTCCAGAAATATGGCAGAGTTAGAGTCAGATATGAAGCCCATGAAGCGGATCTTTCATGCTTGAGCGGTCCGACAATACAGACTTCCGAGGTAGTGTAACGATCTGGGAGTGCTTCACATGATCGGGATTACATTCGGCAACCTTGTGCGGTAAAAAACGTGAAATCTCACAGTCATCTGTACATCCTAGGTGTCCAAGTGCACTTGTTTATGAATTTTTATTTTTCTGATGGTTTTAGTATTTTTAAAGACGGCATTGCTAGCATCTACTGGTCTCATGTATCGCAAGGTTGGTACAATGCTCACGAGAGATCAGTTTCTCGCATGGAATGGCCTCCACAACCTCCTGATTTAAACCCTATTGAAAATTTCTGGGATCAACTGGAGGGGAAGTAACGAGCCTCAACACCTCTTCCTTTTTCGTTGGAAGATCTTTCTCAACATTTGCTTTTACTTTGGACCAATATTCATTTAGATTATTAGCTAAAGCTTGCAGAATCTACTCCATATAGAAAGAAAATATGAATCAATTTAAAACGGGGTCCAAAAAAATTTTAGCTTGATTGTTTTCTCGAGGGTGTGATAAACGGTTCGGGCGGGTAGTACATATTAATGAAAATTTATTCATTGCGGAGTAAATATATTTTTTTCCAAATCTGTCGAACAAATCTCCATTCATTTATGCTAAAATTGCATTTAAAAGGCTATCAAAATTGTCAAATATTTGATAAATTGTGATATATTCTTAGGAATCTTTTTCGCCTAAATGAAACGCTGGGACTTGTACAGGCTGCTCTGGTGATGAAATATTATATCTTGACTGCAGTTCGGTTATTTCAAAACAAGCGAAATAATCAAATGACTATCTCAACCTTAGCTGAGAAATTTTATCAATGAAAAAGTTAAACTTCACAAATATTTATTGTTTCCTTTCACTTAAAACAGGAATTTTTATGTCTAAAAACTTACGCTTTGAACTTTAAAGTGTTTTAAAAAATTTGCGGATTTTTTGTTGTTCATAGGTCATTTACTCTCAGAACGAAAAAGGAAAACTTGGAAATGTGCATTTCGTAAATACGAGAACTATAAAACGAAGTATTGCGTATTAGGAACGATGGTAAATTTCTGGCCAGTATCAGAAATTTACGTTATAGAATGAGCTTGAAATTTGGCCGATCCGTAAACCAGCAATCAGTTTGGAATTATAAGCTCCATCAAAGCCAGACCATTAGCCGAAAACTGTTACTAATGTCATAGTCAAAGAATAGATCAAAATTATTTCTCAAGGCTGAGTCAAAGAATATGTCAGAATTATTTCTCAATACTGAATCAAAAATTAGGTCAAAAATTATTTCTCAACTCTGAGTCAAAGAATAGGTCAAAAAATCTTTTCCCGATATCAATGCTAGACAATTTGTCAACTCATTACTGGCAAAACACATTTAGTAAAAATAAATTCCGTCATTTGACTGGACTTCTTATTGGTTATTTATTCGTCACGATGCTGCGTGTCTTGCAAGTGACATTCAAATAGAAACAAATTAAAAATTCCTAAATAACCCGCATTGCAGAGTTGTCGCTTTCAACCGAAACTGGTCTCAGGTGAGTAACTGTCCCACAAGTATGCTTAATTTCTGCAAGTTTGCGTAATATAACTCGAACTTGTGCTCTCTTTGATGCTCATTTACTGCAGCTCTGATACACCCAGGGAACTAGAGTGCGTCGCTGAGGGCTGCGTCTAGTAAGTGAGGGCACGTTTAACAAAATAACTCTAGAGAATACGTGCTGTTAGTAAGCACAAATCCCCAGAGGGGAGGGGGGATATTTTAGCACCCTGTTAAAAATCAACGAAGTTAATTTTGCAGAATTCACTGGCCAGCAGCGCAGTAGCAACGCAGTGGCGCGGTTGTGATGTCCGTTTTAGCACATTTATGCTGAGATTTACAAGCAGCCACAGGCAAATTTCTCGCCCATAGAGAGAACCTGTCGACCCTGCCAGACTCCGTCAGAAAACTACCATCGTTGCGAAGGACTGCCTCAAGGCTGCCACACAAATGAACTAATTTTTAATATGGCACTTATTGAACGAATCTTCGTTTTGAATAATGAATAACTTAGAGTTGTTTCACTCTTATTAATTAATACTAAAAAAGATTTTGAAGACTCGAATGTATACATCAATATTTAGGTGATTTTATGAATCAACTATGTAAATCAATCTATCATCTAAAATTTAAGGCAGCCCTTGAATAAGCACATGAGTAACAAATAAAAATGTAAGTAAATTCAATGCTACGCGTGGGAATTTAACATCTTGATCTCGTTAAGTTAGAAGATATTCAAAAATTTCCTACTGCGATCAAATAGCAACACGCTGTCTAACTTTTCAACTGAACATCGCTTGATGAAATCAGGAATTCTTTGGAATTCCTAAACAGTAAATTAGGAATTACATTTTAAAGGAGGTAACTTACCCAAGGGACGTTGAAGACATCTACGCTGCAGTAATCTGAGCGCAAGCGTAATAATACCCACGAACGTCCGCGTAGAAGGTACAGAGGCGTCTATAGGTATGCCTAGTATACATACAGTGCATGTCAGAGGCGCTCCTCGTGCAGGTGTGTGTCTAGATCAGTTAAATAATTCCTATGTACAAAGAAATTTTTGGCGCATGCATCATAATTTAGGAGTTATTATTATAATTCTCGAACTGGTGAATTCATCACAAAGTTTTTCCTCTAGATTTTTAAAGTTTTCAGTCTATTGGAATCAACGACTTTTTAGATTCAAATTAAATGTACGAGAATTTCACAATCAACGCCTAAAAGACAGAATAACTCAAAAGTAGTTACTTCATATGTGAGAAATCCTAATATTACCTCCAAGAAAATTACTGTATGAATTTGAAAGTATCTGTTCCATCATTTACTGTAAGCAATTTTCTGTATCTTACTGAAATGGCTGGAAATATTTACAAGTCTCTACTTGAGACCATACCATTCAAATCTTGACCCCAGATTCAGAACAGCATGTAGACTAATCAAGCCTCTACTGAACTATTATCAGCACCAACCTTACCTAAGATGCAGAACTGGGTTCCGAGATCGGAGTTGGAAGAGGTCGTTGGTGCTGTAGTTGAGGGTGGTGGGGAAGGAAGGGAGACGAGATTAGCTGGAGGAGATGGGTGAACACGCAGAGGGGCAGAAGGGGATCACAGGGGAGGAGGTGGATGTAGAGGAGGGCAGGGGGTGGCTGCGAGTCGTGAGCGTGTGGATCACTAACCTGTAATCGGGGTTCGGGCGACCACTACAGGTCACCAGCTCGATCGCTGGTCAGCTCGAGCGTGGGAACGCCTATTCCTTCAACGCTCGGAGCAGGTCGAGCGAACTACTTTGGTTTAGCGAGCATTTCGCCAATTGGAATTGCCAAAATGATTTAGGCGATTAGTTTCCGACAACCCTTATTCTAAGACTGATGATTGCTTACGGGAATTTGAAATTATATTCTTGAGGGTGAAATTTTAGCATTATACCCACGATACCCGGAAAAGATAGAGTATCTCATAAATTAAGATTCATGGTTACCATCGGAATTGAGGGTTGAAGGTTACACAAGTATGTTAGAGTGGAGATATGAAGCAGTGATCACATGTCCGGCACATACATATGGCTACACGTGCCTGTACGAATGGAGATATGAAGCAGTGATCACATGCCAGGCACATACATATGTGTACACGTGCCTGTACAAATGGCAGCCGGGATTGGCTGAGAGCCCACAAGCACTAAGACAGCTGCTGAGTCCCAGTGGACGCGTGTTTCGAATGTAAATTGCTGGCTCTTCTTTTTACATTATTTCGTCTCACGACCGAGAGAGCGGTTAATTAAACCCAGACAAACACAAATCTCCATTTGTGGATTTGTGTTGGTAAGCAAGAAATTCAGAATTTGGAGTATTGAAATTTTCGTTTAAAGTATCAGAGATAGTGCTCTGACACTGGGTTTTGTAACTCCAGTTTCAGTTATCACGTCACAATTCCTAAATGCTGCCAGTGACCTCTAATGACATGCTTTGGTTTTGATGAAGTTGCCATTGCTAATAACTGCTTGATGAGAGGATGCCTTCTCGATTGGAAAGAAATATGTGTTGGGGTATATACATTTCTTGCCGGTCACAATAATTGTCAGTGAGAAAGAATCACTGCAGCGCCGATAAATAGCTCGTATCTAAAACCATGTATTATCTGTACTAAGTTTGCTAGAAACGTGTACTAAATTTTAAACTTGAAATAATGCTTTAATCCTCATTATAAAAATTTGTTCGTTTCTACACTGTACAGAATGAAACATTTGTGGCTACATGAAGCGACTTTTACCAGCTCAAAAATTATGGAGGCGATTACAGAGGCAATAACGAAGGCTTGAAAAATAAAACTGAGTCACTGGTATAACAAGGCTAAGTCCTAAAAAGTTCCGTTTGTAGTAATTTAAACATAGCTTCAATTTCGTCTTCCACAATGAATCAATAAAATGTAATGAAAATAAATCTCTCACTGTCTCAAGATCTTCAATCACAAATTGATTGCGAAACCAGACAATTTGAACGAGTATAATCCACGCAAGCAAAGAACCAACCTCTTTGCTTTTTCTCTCAAGATTGCAAAAATTCTCGTACTTCAAAAACTCAGAAATGAATGGCGTTTGTACCTTGCAAAATTCACTTGACGTACTTTGGTGAATTACAGCGCAGTACGAACATAATATCTCATATGGGCAATAAAAAAATTCACTACAAATAAAATAAGCACTTTCTGCCAAATCGTGGCCATGAACTTAAGATGTGATCGTGCTGAGTAAGACGGCCAGCTCGGGCGCAACTAAAGACTGTAGGCCGAATGATGCTCACCACAACTGATGACTGTAGGCCGAATGATGCTCACCACTGCTGTTGATGAGGCCTGCGTACCTTGACATAGGCCACCTAGAGACAGCGGAGGTTCTAAGGATATGCAGATGTGACAGCGATGGTACGAGTCAACCCTTTATATTCTAAGAGATACATGTATGTATTCCCCTTCAAATGATGTATTTTACAAGGGAATTGAAGGCCTAATTTGGACATACATGTCCTCTTTCAAAAAATTCACAATTAGAATATTTTTTAGGAGAACTTCTTACTTATGAATATGTTATCTGTGTATAACATGAAATTCATCAAGGTAATTTTTTTCACCAGTTAATTAATCTCAAGCATAAAAAAGGGTTGAACACAGCCGGGTGTTGACAGGAGAGCTTAAGGAAAATTTCATACACATACATCTCAAAGTATGAGCAAGTCATGAGGTCAGTAGTTCTGCAAGTTTTATTCGTCCTTTTTGAAAAGTATGTACGCTACGTAATGTGAGGTTATAGGTCATATAATTTAAAATTATATATTTTGCAAATTAGACAACTGTGTACCGTAATACTAAATTGCATTCTAAAAGATTTTGCGTTTTAAAATGTATGAGAGTTAAAGTATTCCAAAGATGCTTTTTTAATTTATATATTTGAACATCTATATACTCGAAACAAAAAGTTTATTTATTTGTTTACTCGAAACAAAAAGTTAAGTAGTTGAAGATTACCACACTGAATTCCCTTTTCAGTTCAAGCCCGCTATTTGCAGAGTGTGGGGATATTCGCTGTGATCCTGCACCTACCTTCGTTACCTAGTCTATGCCTAGCAGCTGCACCTAGCTTTGACCTAATTTTTATCTAGCCTTTACCAAACCTTTATCTAACCTTTCCCCAGCTTCAAGAGACCGTTATAAATTGTACGACCTTTATAAATTAATACAACACGAGCGTACTCGGAAGGACTCCAAGGATATATCTACAGAAGCTAACGGAGAAAGACCTCTTGAATGGTTCCAATTAACTATCGATTTCAAAAATATCCTCATCAACTAACCATCCTAAATTCCTTTGAAGATGTACTTTTGTAATATTTCTTAATACAAGATTTTCGTGAAAAATTTGCACCCTCTTTAATTGTTTTCATGTTTACATTAGTTCGAATAATCTTCACGTAACTTAAGATTAGCATTATAGATAAGCTCCCCGGACAAAAAATTGGTCACCCATTATTTTCCGAGATCCAGTGTATTGTTTTTAGAGTTCCTTTCGAGGATGACAACTGCCGGATGCATCGGGCTAGAACTGTCATTAATTGGCATGACAGTCATTTAGGATATGTAGTTAGAAAGGCCAGCTACATCCCCAGACATGAACGCTATAGAGAGTTTGTGAGACTACCTAGAATGACAAGTTAGACCTCGAGAAAATCGTCCACGTACTGTGGCCGCACTACGAGATCAGTTGATGCAAGAGTGGTTTAAAATCGACCAGATGTAAAGTAGGACCTTTGTAGACTCAATCCTGGGTAGTATTACTGCCATTATTCGTATTCGTGGAGGTAGTACACAATATTCATAGAAAGTGACTATTTTTTTGTCCTGGGAGCGTAGTTATGATTAACATATTGAAATAGTTTAACTCTCAGGGTGCAATTTGAACTTCAACTATCAATATTCTAAAATCACGAGATCGAAAGAAAAAAAAAGGAGTATTCACCCCAACCATCTCTAGACAATATCTATTTTACGACGGACTGACGACAGCTCAAAAACTTTTTCTCCAGCTGATGCATGGAATTTTCTCAAAATTACTGAGCTCATTTTACGATCGATCTTCTGCTCTGCCTACTACGAATATATATTGTGACATAAAAAGTTCACGTTGCCCTGTAAACAATTTTGATGTTCTTGAAGGCGCCGTTTAACGATGACTTTTACGCTTCTCTAGCAAGCATTTGGGTTCGCTTTTTAAAACTGTAGCCGGAGCTTCACTGAGCTTCCGATAATGGTTCAGTAACTAAAAACCAGCCGCATCCGACACGTACATGTGTGACACGTACATGTGTGACGCGTACATGTGTGACGCGTACATGTGTGACGCGTACATGTGTGACACGTACATGTGTGACGCGTACATGTGCGACGCGTACATGTGTGACGCGTACATGTGTAGCTGATTGTCAGAGTACAAATGGGACAACGGAAAAGCGAGCTCAACTGATCGGATTCAAATTCAAGAAAGAAAATTGCCCTCGTGTTGATGCTATGTAATTGACTTCAGCTTCCAGTCAGATTCCATTGATGCAAAGTAGGTTTTACGCTCTGGTACAAAGGTATTTCATTCAAGTATTGTCAGGAATTGAGAACAATTGGGTCAATAGTTTGAAAAGTACCACATATCCAACCCTGTATGATAGCCTGAACATGTGAAAATACCCAACTGTTCAGAAACTCATCATCAGGAACCCAGCCCGTTGAAACAACTATTCTTTAACTTCTTTTACATCTGAAATGCTAGCTAAATAAAAAAGTAACTAAAAAATAAATAAATATATATTAAAATAAAATAAAAATATATTAAAATAAAATAAAATAACGCGAAACATCACAACAATGGAGCAGCAAAGCCCATTTTTCTTAACCAAATTTAGTGGGAATGGGACAAGATATTCCAGTACTGCCTTTAGTCTCGCTGAATCGTATTCAAACATACATGGTCCTCTGTCAGTGCACACATTTTTGAATTACAAATAAAAATGTCAAGGAAACTCAAGTACGCTTTAAATTGAATATGCTATGTTCGCTCTATTTTACGCATCTTCTTTTTCACCGTAAAAATGATAAGTCTTTTGTGACTTTCATCCATTGGTCTTCGTCAAACAAAAACATAAAAACTCTGGCATTTTGACCCAACAGAAATAGTATAACACTGCTTGCGTTGGATGCAAGTTTTTCGAGATTTATTCTATTTCTTCACGCAGTTTTCACACACATGTCACAACTTCATCCTACGATGAGAATAGTACAAGCAATTTTTTAGCCGTGCTTCATTTCAAAGTAAAAAAACATCGATACGTATAGATACTAAAAATATGAATTTCATTGATGAATGGGCTTAAAAAAATTAATCCCCTCATTATCCTTTAGGTCATATCCTAACGAATCAAATTCTTTTCCGGATTTAATGCTTCCATCAGCCTGAGGTGGAGCCAAAATGTTGTCATGGACAGCACTTTTCACGGACTTACGTACGTAACTGAGGTCCACTCTGGCATCTTCACGGGCTAATGCAAGTATCAAATGGCCAAACTATCGTATTTTAGACACCCGCATTTATGTTTATATGAGTTCTTCAACCTACAATAGGACTTCGAAAGCAATTACTTGAGCATTCCAGCATTCGGTTGAAAAACCAAACGCAGGCGTCAGACTGTGCACAAATGTCAGAGCGTAGAAGTCTTGGGTTGACACCGTAGAAAATGAGCTGGCAGCATCATTGCACGATGTACACATCGTTTCACCGTGATTAATAAATAAGAAGTCCAAGAAAAAGTTCCACCATCGCTTTGGCATGATGCAGATGTAGTTTTACAGCAATTTATTAATGAAAATTACATGGATTAAGATTCCTGTGGTTCTCCTGCTGGTGCGCTCGTCCGGAGGCGAGTAATTCCTTAAGAACTAGCCCATAAATAAACCTTCACATAAAGGAAGGCATGGAAGACCGCGGCTGAAGTCACAGTCCACAATCGCCGTGCTCTTCTCTTTTACGGAACCTACGGCCCTCAAGAACTATTCGCCAAATCGTTAAGAAGCGTCGCTTAAACAAAAAATGAAGCACAAGGGAGCATTCCTCCCTATAGTGCGAGCTGCTTTTTGATTGGTCGCCTGGGCCAGTAATTGCTGATGGCCACCGCCCATTGGTCAGCTGCATGTTGCGGTTGGGGCTTTGCAATTTGCGGCACATACCTGTAATTACACAATGATCCAGAGGCAGCCTATCTTCTGCTATGTTTGGGGCCTTCCTTCCCTACTTCCAAAACGCCATGCCTCAAGATCTTTGTGGCCGTACTTATGGATGATAAATGCATGAGGCGAGATGCCTCCAAAGACTTCGAGTGACGTATTGTATCCCGAAATTTGTACCTGCACAGAATTTTGTGGTTCGTAATACCACTGAATTGCAGCTGCCTTCACTTTTCTTGCTTGCAATTTTGAAAAAAAACAGAGGGTACAAACGTAGTGACAATAAGCAATTGCCTTCGTTTTTGCAATGAATCTTTAGTACGAATTAGCAAGACTCATCCTGTGCATGTACATATGCAATTATTTAGCCACAGATATGAGTAAGTGGATCGATGAGATTCTTGAACGAAAGCTCTTATTCAAGGGAATGCCAGTAAATTAGTTACTTAGTTAGTTACTTAGTTACGTAGGCAGTTACTTTGTTTTGGGAAGCAGGCGGCTGCTATCAATCCGAGAGTCTAGGCGATTTCAATTTTGTAATTCCAAAGAATGTTCGATATGATGTAAAACATTTGACTGAGTTACTCATTTGCAATTTCCGGTAAAACGGCACAATTTCTGCTCAAAAACTCAATAGTATCAAAT
Organism: Orchestia grillus; assembly: GCA_014899125.1. NCBI lineage: Eukaryota > Metazoa > Arthropoda > Malacostraca > Amphipoda > Talitridae > Orchestia > Orchestia grillus. The sequence goes on from VOMN01125321.1 coordinate 10,551, forward strand.
TTTCACTGTTGTTCAACACAAGACTTTGAACATAAATTTTTGTGACTGAAATTTCTCAAATGGAGCAGTGGTACAATTTAAAAAAATATATTATATATGAAGCTAAGCTTTAATTTTCAAAAAGAACACTGAAAGTCACGACCTAGCATTACTTAGAAAATTTCATTTTTCTGTTTTCTTTTCATTTGAAAGCAACATTCGAGGATTCGTCGTTCTTTATACAAACATAGCAGTCACAATTGTATTATTCAGACACATATATGCAATGCACATGTATATCGCCTAATCAAAAGCTCCGTTCGTTACTCACTGTGCAACACAGGGAAAAACGTCACAAAGGAAGAATATATTTCGATGACAATACTGATTACTGAGATATTTTCAAATAACGAGAGGATTTGTGACCGTTGCAAGTAGTCTGGAAACAGGGGTCTCGTTAACGCTCTCACCAATTACGCGGCTGAGGAAGTGTCCAAAAGTAAGGGAAAGACGGGCCTTTTTTGGCGCTCGTTTCTGACTAGTTTTGAATTCTAAAGCGAGCGACCAGGACTGATTTTTCGACGCGGGGAGCCCAGTTTTTGCTCCTCTTAACAATGGTTTCGAGAAACGCCCTTAACGATGGAATTTCCGAGCGGCTGCGTCTCGTAAATAATAACCATGTTCGAAGCGTCCATTTTATCTGCATGGTTTAAGGCCCCACTGCAAGATCCTATCTCATTATGGGCGTGTTTCCTCCATTTTGAATTCCAGCGGTGCTGGAAGGAAGGGGGCAGGTCCCCCTGACGAGCGTTCATCTTGCCTAGCTCCAGAGCTCCTCAACTTTGAACTTCCGCCGCCGCTACCCAACTATACAAAGAACTACACAGATTGTTGATATCTGTGATCCATTTCCCGCTATTTCGATAATTGGTTAATCGGTTAAAAGATTCAATTTGAAAATGGGTCTTGTCAAGGTTAGAGTAGACGTTCCACAGCAGCAGGGTGTACTATTGAGCTTTTCCGCTGTGTGTGATAACCAAGATCGGAAGATGATTGTATAATGGTAATGATTATATCACACAGTCTAATCCTACTCATATATAACGTTTGATAAGACTCAATAAGTGACCGCATGTTTTTTTGAGAGAGACATTGGGTTAGCAAATCTTAGCAAAAATTAGGAACTCTCCCAGTAACACTCTTGTCTTCGCATTTGGACACACCCTCAGCCATGGTTTCGACGTTCATCCTTTATCCGGCTTCACGCCTTCAGACAGGCCTGTCAGGTATGACTGAGAAAGCATAGCTGGATCGAAGAAAGGCTTTAAAATTTGCGTGGCTTAAGAGACGCTGCCGAAGATCGGGTGACTGGAACTGATCACCGGTCGAGGCTCCCTCTTCAAGATGGCTGCGGAGGCCCTCAGAGCTCCGGAGCGTAAAATCAGAAAACCCATAATGGGGGAAGCGCGGCGATTGAGGCCTCGATAAAACCCTCGACATCGCAAAGATTTCACAAACTGCGTTGGGAGACGATCGGTCGTACTGCCCGGTACGAATTGGGTTCTCCAATTTTCTTCTTTTTTGAGTTTTTACCTTAAGCCATACAGAATTGTGGTCTTTTCTTGGTAAACAGTTGATTTCATCGGACAACTGCAGAGTTTTTCAACTTTTCTCCATCTAATATTCTGTAAAATTTGCGCTGGCGTTTAAAGGGTACTGTCGTTGCATGAAAATGACAAGTTTTAAGGATGGCGGACTTTCCTGTTCGTATAAGCTGGTGAATTTTCAAATCACATTAAAATATGGGGAGAGAACAGTTGGATTTGCCAGCATTCAATTGTGAACAAAATTTAGTTCGTTTGACCTTAAAATTCATTGAGGTTGTCTAAATATTTTGCTTAAGATGGGACAATCAAGCGTTACAAAGATTTAGTGTTTCCTGCTTCTTTTACCTAAAACTTGCCTGTACTTTTTCCTTGGCTTCCCGTGGCCTCGTTCTGCGGAGGTAAATTCGTGTGGGAGAACATTTCACTCGAAGTAAACCATGCCAACTTCGCTAAGCTTTGTTTTCAGTATTCTTGTGAGGAAACTTGGGTAATATTTTCTGGACCGAACTGGGAGACTAAATTCGTGCTATGTAACTCCTTGAACTCAAACAAAATTATTCGAGAAGCTCCGGAATGTTCTCAAACTCCTGCAAACGGACACAAGCTGCTAAAAATACTGTAAATAGAAATGAATAAAACTGATTGCGTATGCGCCAAGTGTGAATGAGAGCTTCACAGATGCCCCGGAACCTGGAGCCAGGTGCTTTTTAAGTTTCAGACACTCAATGCATCGCAGAAAAGACTGACTAATTCATTTCAATTTCATTTAACCCAAAGCTCATCTCTTAGGCGCATACATTGCGGGGAAAATTATCAGACCTATTTGTTCGTTTAATTTGAGCAAAACTGCTAAAGTATGTACTGTATATTCAAGGTGCGTATAAAACAGTTCCTATATATGTATATTCTAAAAAATAATACTTTTGATCATCCTTTATGAATCTGGCGTTCATTAAACCAATGAATGTGTCCGAACATTTGTCGCGCCCTGTAAAAGAATGTTCGCTTGTCTGTCGATCATAAACTGTGCAGACAAAATTTAAAAAATAAATCAACCATACATACTTCGTGATGTGTCGAACCTGATAAATATTTCCTCAGGCTTTTTGAGGTAAAATTGCTGGTAATCAAACTAAGGACCACACCAACCTTCAAGTATTCTATTCATTCCCGAAGAGTGCTTTATAAATGAGAAGGCAATATTCAATGCAGCCGCGCAGCACGCTATCTGTGAACTTCAACTTGATTATTTTTTACGTGAGTAGGTCCTTAAAATGTGATACAAATATATAAAATAAAATAAGAAATCAGATCGTAACATCAAATGTATCTGAACTACAGCGTTATCATGATCGATGATACCACGGCAGGAATGTTCTATTTTGAGTATTGAATTATCACTCAACTAGTCCCGTGACCCGTCAAAAACAACAAAGCTTATTGTATTTATTCTTAAACTAGTTAAAGCCCCTGCCAAATATGGCGAGACAAATGAAGTTAAATTGTTAAGATGGCCTCTTATTTACGGTAACTTTGACACGAAATAATGTTATTTTCAGTATCTCTGATACGGACTGCCTTCTCTGATAGTCTCGCTAATTAATAATACAAATCTGGGAATTTTGGTAAGAAAACACACCAAAGAGAATTTTCTTTGAGTTACAAACCCCAACGTTTGACTTTTAACTTCGAGGGAAGTAGACATACCAAAAGACCCATCATTTTAGCTCCTGCATGAGCACATTTCAAGCGCATTTTTAATGACTCATTTCAACATTTCATAAGGAGTTTTAGTAGAAAAGTTCCAGCACAGATACACACGCTAGAGTTACGTCTGTCGAACACACGCCCAGCGTAGGTCTTCTCCCACGCCGCTGGTGCCTGCAACCCACATGTGAATGTAATGGAAGCGTCAAGTCTGATCAAAAGGGTAATATACTATGTAGAACTCAGAGGAAAATAGGTCCATCTTTTTCTTAAAATAACTTTTACAGCAGAGGCGGAGTCAAGATAATATTAATTTTTACTCAATGAAGGAGAATGTTTCCGTTGTTCCCTCGCTTCATAGTGCTTATTTTGTTGGGGTAACTGGGGCTCTATATTCCTCATACAGTGTATAGCAGCGGTCAAATATTCCTTTTCTGTTGACGTAACTGGGGCTTTATATTCCTCTTATAGTGTTTAGCAGCGGTCATATATTCCTTTTCTGTTGGGGTAACTGGGGCTTTATATTCCTCATACAGTGTATATCTTGAATATCTTGAAAATGTTTGGGCCTTTATACCCTGGCCACACTGGAGTGCCGCCGGTTTGTGCGCGTGGTGTCCCTTCGCATATCCGCGAGCCGTTGAATGAGACCGTTTTCCTCCGCCGTCTGATGATAGTGAGGCAAGGGAGACCTATCAGGGATAGTTTGTAGAAAGTTATCCAGCTTCTTCTTGAAGACGTCCAAAGAACCATCGCATTCTCTCAGTATAGCATCATTCATATATTCCTTATCTGTTAATGAGGTAACTGGAGCTCTATATGCTACGTCGATTGAATAAGTGCATTTATGTATTCCTTATCTGATGAAGTAACTTTAACTTCGTATTCCTTCTCTGATAAAACAGCTCAGGTGTTGCGAGTGAGTACATTAAACTCAGACATGATGCTTGCGTCTAGTGAAATCCAGGAAACGAGGATGTTTGATGACTAAATCTGATCGCAAAAAAACACCGTCGAATTTTTTCGATCAAGTAGTCGGTAGTGCTCACATATTTTTCTTATTTCGTAACATATATTTACTGATGCTCGAATAGAATTCTTATTCCGGTTCGATGAAGTTCGAGAATTGATTATATGAGTTCTTTTTTTACACTACTGACCGTATGCAGTGTATGCTGAAATCCCACCTGAGCCGAGCGGTAATCTCACAGCAACTGTTTATTTTCCAATTTTCTAACGGACAAATTCGTAGTTTCTATGCTCCCTAGAAGTCATCACCCTGTCGTTATTGAGCTTTATAGCGAAGACAATTCGGAGCGTCCTGTTGGCCCGTCAGGAGGCCGCTAGTCAAGGCTTCGAGGTCACTTCTCCACTCCTCTTCTGTTCCAAGCCCGCAGCAAACTAGGTAAGGAACAAGGTAAGGCGAACACGTGCAAAAATTTTGCGTGAATTGTTGTAATATAATCAAACTGCCCAATTTCCTGCAGGGTATGATTTTTGCATGAACGCCTCACGTACTCAAGAAAAGTAGATTTGGCATCGTTCAAATTGGACCGAGTAAAGTGTCATAGTCTGAAACTGTGCCTCCCCTCACAGCTCGGGGTAGAAATCATCGGCTGAAATAAAGAGCTCGCTGCGGGTGGAAGGTATGCTATGTAAGCGTATATCATTGCAGGTATGAATCATAACTTTCCAACGCAATAAATGTGTTCGGAAGGCTTAAAATACCTGCCAGACATGTTGGTATATTTAGAATTGGTTTCGACGTCTTGTAACTTACTCTAGTCGTTTCAGAGTAGCTGCACATGTTGAAAATTTTTGAAGCAGAAATTTTATTTTTAAAATCACCGAATACAATACAAAAGAGGGGAGAATGATTCAGACAAAGATAGGATCGTAGGTTTTAATCAGGTACAATAAGAGGAAAATAAGTTTCTGCACCATAGAAACTCTCGAATATTCAGAGTGATGATTGTAGAAGACCACTCTTGTTTCGTAGGCGGCTAGACTGAAATAAAATTCATCTATTTTCCTACAGGAAGCTCTCGAGAAAAAAGCCTTTAACTTTTATCGATCTGAAAATTTGAGACTATCCCTGACGCACAAACTTGAGTTCCTCCCACCCTTTGTGACCAAGCAAAGCCAGAGGCATATTTTTAGCGAAACATTTTTTATTCTTGCATTCCGTTTCATTAAATGGAATAAAATTAACAGTGTTAGCAAACACACACAATTCGAATTCGAATGCGATCAGAGAGAAAAAACATTAATGTTCAGAAGAAATGTGAAGATGATAATAATCTATCGTTAACACACGATGAGTTTTGGATTTTAATTTTTTCGATTTTCTTTTTCGTGGAATAAAGCAGACGAAATTTTACTTTTTTCGATAAGATTATACCCAACCAAGAAAGTCGAAGTCGGTTCAGGAGTTCGAGCTGCAGAAGAGACGCTGCCCACAGCAGACCGCAGCAGCGCACGGTACGAACAAACACGCTTCTATACTCTTATAGTTCTTACTGCCGCGTCAAAACCCGGTGTTTTCCAGCCGGGAGCTTCGCACGCTCCGCGAGTGCTGAAAATTTTTGAATGAGTTCCTGCTAAATACATTCAAATGTAATTTATTGAGGCTTTAGTAATACGTGTAATCTATCAACAGACTATATATATTTACGAAGAACCTCCCCAAACCCAAAATTGGTCACCTATTGTTTTCCAGCTTCTTTCGAGGATGACAACTGCCGGGTGCATCTGGCTAGAACTGTTATTCACTGGCATGGCAATCATTCAGGATTTGTCAGGCGTTTAGATTGACCTGCTAAATCCCCAGACATGACCCCAATACAAAATTTGTGAGATTACCTAGAACAAGTTTGGCGTCGAGAAGATTGTCCACTTACTGTAGCCACACTACGAGATCAGTTGATGCGAGAGCGGTGTAAGGTCAACCAGGTGTACATTAGGACACTTGTAAACTCAATGCCGCCCAGGATTGTCGCCATTACGGGTGCTCGCGGAAGTCCAACATCATATTAGCAACAGGGGGCTAATTTTTTCTTTGGGAAGCCTACGATGATTAACGAAAATTTATAAGTTATGAGGAAATCTTAAGGAAGCCACTTCGGTCTTTTTCAGTTGCTTCTCTGCAACACATGTGAGAAAATTAGTACTCGATTTAGCATTTTACAAAATTTATGGCTGTCTCCATGCAGTTCAAAAAATGCTCGTAAATGAACTCAGTGAAATTACTTACCATTTTTCATCTATTTCTTTCACAGCATAACTTTCTTGCCGGTGCATGTGAAACTATCTATAATTTTGAGCGCCCTAGAGAAGAATAAATAGTTTATTATCGACCGGGCGGCGAACAGAGGGACTGCGCAGTGTTACAATTAATGATTATTAAGTTGCTGCACAAAGGCAATCGTATAAAGTTCAAAGGTGAATAAAAATATATATTAGGCGTTATTTACGCCTTTAATACATCGAAAAACAATCTTGAAATTTTTGGGAGTTTGTACTCGTATTTCTGATTTAATATTTATGGTAAACCGTTGCAAGTTACCTGATGCGGAACTTTCCTATTTCTTCCATGATCTTAACATGTATTGTAAAAATATTTCAGAATTCTTAAAATGTCCCTCATCTTGAAAAATGTCATAAAATTTTCAAGTTTGCTGATGTTTTAGTGTGTAGATTCAATTTCACACAAAACCAGAATTGGTTTTACTGAGAACAAAAGTATTGCTTCTGCCAATTGGCAAAATTGCTTCAGTTCTGCATAAATGAACTTGCGTCATCCCAAACATTAAATGTTCCTCTCTTTTTTTTTAAGTGCAAGGCACAACGCGTCACAAATTCTGCAGCTCGCGTCAGCAAAGTGATGGCAGGGTGGACTACCCCGGCAAAAATATTTTTCGTCAGATTCATTTTCAGATAACGTCATTCATGTCTGCACGAAATTTTTCTTTGAGAAAAATCCCCGCCGCTGCTCAAGTCGCACCTGCTAATGTGTTTTTAAAATGTGCTTTTTTTAGTGCACGTTCGTCATCTCATTGTCCCAAATATGTATGACAAATATGTATCCCTCTCTAAGTCGCCATCGGCTATATTTATCATGTTAATTGAGCCATCCTCATGTAATATAAATACGATTAATTTTCAACAGGGAGAGCCGTTTAGCATAAAATGGCGAATTATTTCATCTTCTCGCCTTCAAGCCGAAAAAGTTTATAACTTTTTCACTAATAACTGTAGTGTTTAAGGACGAGAATAAGTACCTTCCTGATTCAGAAGAACACACTGAAAAGCACTGACTTTATTTCCATTACTCATTGTTTGAAAACCTTTTTATCACGAGGTATGGTACAAAGACAAGTTTTTAAAGCTTTATTGAACAAAAAGAAAACTGTAGGAACATCTAATTACAATGTAGCATAAAAACAGAAAATCTAAGTCTATGATAAGCCTAATACTATGATACTCTCGATGTATATTCTTACAATTTTATTTCTAAGATCAAGCAAATAATTTTCTATCACTCGCTTGTTCCAGACAAACAATGATTATATCAAACAAAAAAATATTTCCCACCGTCGTATTGCAGAATGATGAGTGTTTCTAAGAACTATAAATGTAACATCTAAACACTGCCACCCATAACATTTTGGAACCAAAGAATCTTATATAATTTAAAACTTCGACTACACACACATAACCGATGTTCAGAAAAGCTAAATCCAGGGAATAAAGTTTGAACAACTGCATCCATAAAAAACGAACTAATACTTATTAGACATTGTTTCAACTGCAAATAAAGGCAATAGTCAAACCGCACCTAATCTAAATCACAGAATAGTTGCTAAGCTACGTGTGTTGGATTAACTTCTAAACCGAGAGATTTCTCTTACAAATCAACAAGATACAAAGCGTACGTTGAAAAAACTGAATTCTTAAACACAAATTCCTGCATGCACTCAAATGATCAAAAAATGGCTTTAAGAATATCATGGATGTAGGAGCGCCGTTACAGCTACGTTCAGAACCGTTACGAAAATTTTTCATTCGATGTTGAGATATTACATTATCTTGCGAAGGTTATCTTGAGAATCAGAGGGCGAATTATGTTATATTTAGCCTCACATGCAACTTAAGCAGCAATAATTTAAGTAAGCTTTCTCCGAAGGTTTTTTGTCAGGAAACCCATTTATTTTTAACGAACTGCAATGAAACATTCACGTAGGAAGAGAAGTTCTTCACAGTCGCATTCAGGTAGTCTCTCGATTACCGACGTAAGTAGAGCAAGTACGAATGTTCCCATGTGTGGAAGGCAACAGGTGAATGGTTAAGCGTATTACATCATAAGTGTAAGAGAACACTTTGGGAACTCAACAGAATAACAAAATTAAATTAAAAGGAAATGTGCCCGACAAAATATCGAAAATCCCTTCATGAAAGTGAATGATTAGATTTTTATGGGCACCTTATTCGAGGTAAATTATATTTTCATATGTGCAAATAAAACAAATGATAAGTATCTACAAAGAAGTGTATAATGGCTCCTACTCAGTATCAATAAGTCATGTCTGGTGCTATATTAACTGGGACATGAACTGTCCTAATATACAGTATGTTGATCTAAAGTTATTGTTTCTCCTAAAATTACGTTAAATGCTTAAAACCCGAGCAGACAGCGTCCTTAGAAAAAACAAGGTAAATATACACTTGACACCGTTAACTTGTGCAAGTAATACATAAACAACTAGATTTATCCTTCTCAAGTAAAATCTGGATAAGTTCAGACAACATATTTTAAATGAAATATAACCAGCTTAATTCTTTCGAGTACAATCTTGCCAAATTATTTGGCTTTATGAAACTATGTATTGCACCAGTCAGCCTAATCTTTCATTGCACGAACATAGAATTGCAACGGACAATCACTACTAAAAAAGCTTACAACATCCCAGAAATACACAAAAAATGCTCCCTTTCTCACCACGAAGTCTTCCTCAAGCTAATAATAAGTAAATACAAAGTTAAAACGCTACAGGTCCCGAAGCGATGGTTACAACACAGAGATTATTGCTCTGTCTGATTTATCGTAACCTGAGCCCTCAGACCGAGCTGCACATCGACGGACCTGGCGGGAACAGGTCGCGACTAGCACCGACTAGACGACCTGCAAAGAAAGCAAACATCCTGTTAGTCTTTAGGACCATATTTGGCGACGCATGGGCAAAAAACTTGTTTCAAGATTTTTTCAGAAGTGTATGTTTTACTTCGAAGTTCATGCCAGAAGGGATTTGAAACAAGCGTTCAGCTTCAGCCTCGCTGAAACACAGCACGGCAGACTGGCGTTTTCAAAATCACTTAAGTGTAATATTCAAAAGTGAATTTTAGACGGTATGTCTCACAATTTTAAAAATAGAGAACATTCGCACCAAAAATAATCGTTTTCATTTTACCGTACAATGATTTGCATTTTTATCAAGTAATAGAAGAAATGAGGTAGCGTCTTTTTAATTAAAACATCGCATTTTCCAACTCACCACGACCCGACGCGTAGGTCGGTTGTGGGAGAAGAACCTTGAAGGCGGTCGCCGTTTATCTGACGAAGGCCTGGGAATACCAAGGGGCTTCTCTCGGATCGATGTGCGGAGAAGGGACGTATTGGTCACTTGCTTCTGGACTGTTATCGAAAGAGAAATGTGTTGATTTGGTCGGCGATGCCGTAGTGGAATACGGCGGGGTTACATAAGGGGTGTACTCGGGGCACTCAGGAACTTCTTGGTTCGGTGATGATTTCCAAGAAAGTTCAGATTCGTCGATGCTCATAGGGGATCCTCCCTTGATTTGTGTCTGGGGAGAGGGTCTCACGGCAACGGGGGTCGCCACGGCCACCCCGCCAGAGGCATCAGAGGATCCCAGCCCTTGGGACACCGGCGATCTCTTCGGCGAAGACATCGGGGTGCTCCTCCGAGACTTGGGTGTCAGAGACGGTGCCGGACTCATGGTCTCAGGTACAGGAGCAGTAGTTTGGAGACTGTTACTGTAGTTATACACGTAGTTGTGAGCTGCAGGGCTCGAATAATCGTAATAGGATTGGGAGGAGTCACGGGAATATTCAGAATGTAATCTCAGGGAGTAATGAGCGTGGTAAGGGTGCAGGTATGAGGTACTCAGAGGGTAATGGGAGGAATGGGAGGAAGGAGTAAACTGTTGTTGATAGTGAGTGCTAGCCAACGGATTTGTTGCCATATAACCTCCTGTTGCCTCCGTCTGCAATGGAAAAAATTAATTTATTACGAACAGTTAAAAAAATACTTTATCCCTTATATGTCCGGATGATTGATATATTAACTGGTATTTTTGAAAATTTATCAAAGCTACTATTGATAATTAGCGTAATAAGAAGCTGAAATTTAGAGTTTTCAAACAGAAATGAGAAAGAAACGACAAAGTTGAAGAAACGCAAGTAAATACACAGGCTTTCAGCAGAAAAGGCGTCGCCACATGTACGGTATGGAGTTACATTAGCAAAATAGATCCTTGTCAGTTATTGGAGCTTAAGATCAGAGTTTTTTGAAGGATCTAATCAGTACACCAAGCATACTGGACTTTTTCCCATGAAATCTACTATTTTGAAGGGCCCTTCACATGATCAGTCAATGTGTGAAGACAGTGCGGAAGACACCCAAATATGAGTTTCGAATGCTAACTTTACTCGCAATTCCGGAGCCAGGTCGGGAACCAAAGGACTGTACAGTCCCTTGACTTCCGACTTCTCTTCAGATATTGACTGATCGTGTGAAGGGTCGTTTAGCGAACGTGAAGACTAACCCACCTGATACGGCATCACTTGCGGGTAGTAAGCATGGACCCTCTGCGCTTCGTAAGCGAGGCCGTACTGGAGCTTGGACTGCATCGTGTAGTAGTGGTAGAGCCATGAGTTGCTCCTCAGCACCGCCGCCTCGCGCTCGCTCAGCACTTGATTGGTGGCCACGATGATGGGTTGCTGCTGGTTCTGGAGAGCCGGAGTGGCTTGTGACTGGGACGGCTGGGCAGCTTGGGCGTTAGATGTGCTTGGAGAGGCTTCAACATTAGGAGCTGGAACCGCCGTGGAAGACGGCGGGATCGGTGGCTGAGGTGTCGGTGTAACTGTGGCTGCTGCGACCGCCGTCGCTGCCGTGGCACTAGTCGACGCCGAGGCTGCGGTGCTGGAGTTCGTTTCTTGAGCGTCTTTGAGCTGGAGGACGCAGTGGACCCAACGCCACGCTCCCCCCGCCGCCTGCAGACGCAGCAGCAGGATGCACGACCGCTCTTGCTCGCTTGACGTGACTATAATGGAATAAATTTCTTGGTATGAGCAGGAGCATGCCAATCGAGATCGTAAAGAATGTCAACGCATTTAAATTTGGCAGCTGCCATCATCCCAGTTATGTTTCTCAGAGTTATCATAGTGGTGGCATCACGGGCATTAGTCACGTATAAGACATCAAAAAGTCGTGCAAAACATCATGCGAAATATAAAAGCAAATAATGTCACAGAACGGGATACGGATTTTACTTTAATGGTGCACACAGGGGTGTGGTCATTTTGTTATCTGAACATCAAAATAAAATTGATCAATTCTCAGAACTCATCACGCTCGCTGATACTCACTGAGTCTGTGCTTTGTCTGAGCGTCTCTGAGGTTGTCAGGGTGGATGAGGTGGTACCACGACACGCCGGCCAGCGAGCTCTTGTTATAACCCAAGTAAAATTCACCGCTGCGGAAGAAAAAGTTATGTCTCATATTAAAAAAAAATCATATCACGATTAATCAACACTGAAAAAGGAACGAATGAAAACGAATACAGGCAGAATTCATGAAAGCAAAGTTCTCGACTGAAAATGAAGGAATAGGCGTGAAGTTAAGTACCCTTAGGAAGCCAATGGATTCCAGGGAGATGCGTTTTATTGATATTGTTTTAATTTTAATTTATCGATATGAACTATGTTAACAAATGCTAATTTTTTCAGCAGTCGTTTATTTCACTACACCTCACCGGGCTGCTTACACAGTTCCGCTCCTGCTCGTTGTTTCCACCAATGAATAATAGGAGCTCAACAGTACACGCAGCCACTCGTATTACACGCAGCCACTCGTATGACACGCAGCGGGTTAAGGCACAGTAAATACACCTCGAGTGTATCTGGGTTCATCTTTTGCAGTGAAGTATATTTTGATACTAAACGACGGCTCGTAATCTGCTAATTATGCTTGCATTATTTAAGTATATTTTTATGCCATTCACTGTTCTAGAACAAATGCAAGGTTAAAGTCTTTCTTCCCAAGTTCGAGGTTTATGATTGAGAATGGAGGTTTAAAATTAATTATAAGTTCTTCAGTTGCAATTGAGTTAACCCTTTTTTGTTCTACATGTGTCGGACCCAATATTTGTATTTCTCCAATCATGTGAGGCTGTTTCGGTAAAATAGTATTTAAGCAACTTTTCTATTACGTAAAATCCCAATGTTCGGCTCCGAGTTTTTTTCTACATCGTCACAATAGCAGAAAATTACCTAAGCTTCTGAACCAAAGAAATTTTCCAAAATTTAGGGTGCATGTAAAATATATTATGCACTCTGAAGTGAATTTTACCAAGATCAAACTTTCGATTTTAGAATTTTCGCTCCACTGCTCAGTCCTTCCCGTCGAGCGCGAGACGTGAGTGGGGCACGGACGAAAGGGAAAAGCAGAAATCGGTTTTTCAGAACACTTTAGAAACACATTTCATACACTTTAGAAACAAATTTCATTCTTTAAATAAATACGTAATTAACGATAGATCATATTCTAATTCGGTATGATAATGAACAAATGAGCTGAGCAAAATCGACAGCGTAGCGACTAAAGACATGTGAGCATCAGGCAGGGAGAGGCTGCCGGCTTTTAATGGTTGAAAAAAAAATGCGGTGGCGGTGTGACCCATAGCTAACCTCATCTCGAGACGGGGCAAAAAGTTTCATCTCATTCGCATAACGAGCGGCTTTTGACTGAGATTCGTTATCTGTGTGTATGCCCGACTAGATTCTAATATTGAAGATAAATTAAGTGCCCGGGGAGCGAGCCAGCGGGGTACCCTCTCGCTCTCAGCTGGGGGCCCTAGTGCCACCGGACGCAGGCCTGGCGAGTGCGAGCCACACTTCCATAGAGATTGAGGGAGATTCCAGCCGGAGTTGCTGGATTTAATTAAAATTAGATACGCTGAAAATTCAAACGGTTGTAGAATATGTCTGAGGCTCCGTTACTGTGATAGCTTAAAGTTATTTTTTTAATGTTTCAGCGTTGGTTATTACACTGGAAAGAGGCTTGTGTTTCAGAGAAGATTCAAAATGTGAGTTGAAAGGGTCACGAAGATTCAAATTATTCCTGCCTTCAAACAAAGTTTTTGGGAATCTGTGTATGGAAATAATTTGAAATCCTATATTTTCGGAACATCGAATTACTGAAAACCTGAGTAAGTCAAGTTCAGTTTCAGAGTGTATTGGTGTTTTGGCAAGGTTCATGGTGACAGACGCAGGTGTACGTAGACTGATGGTCTTATAATTGTCACAGATCCAGGCTCTATGTAGATAAAATTCTGTGTATATTCTATCAGTAGGAGCTAGACTTGTGGCATTGAGGGGATCGTAATACTAAATATTAAGTACTTATTCTGACTCCGTTACGTAAAAATATTGAAATAAAAATATAAAACATAATCTTCCCAATTTTCTGAGCTCGTGATGCAGGTCAGATATTTTCAAAACGCCAGTTGCACGACTAATTTGTGTCACGAACTTTTGAGTATCTTGAATTTGAGTGTCTTCAAATCACTCGACGAGGGCCTCGCTAATTATATATATATATGTATGTATAATTATAATCAATCAGAAGAGGTTCATGCATCGCTCCGAATGTAGGGGAGCTAAACTCTGTTCTATTGGTATTGACACGGAATGCAATTTGATAGCATTTTGTAAAGTATAATTTATACAAGCTTTGGTAAAAGGAATATCATCATGTACGGAAGTGTTCAATGATTTCTTTGCGCTCAAACTTTACAAGACTTAAAAACTCTTCGCTTGTAACGTTCATGTCACACCATAAAAAAAGTCACAGTAAATACTAGCCCAATTTAACGACGCTTTCTCACTCAGGAGGTGCAGTTAACAGAGCACGAGGGTGAAATTAAATTGGAATGCACTGAAACTGAATGGAAAAATGAATATGACACCGAGAAAACATCGCACAACCACATAATGATGACGTAATAGTTTAATATTCCGTTGCTGGTGCTTCCGTTCACCGCTGCCTGCAAAACACTTCCATCGGCAAAAGGAAACTTTCCTCGCTATATTTGAACATTTCTTTTCCGTGAGATTTCGTAGTCTAAAGAGCTGCCAAATTTCATCATTACTGCAATGCTGAATCAGAATTGATTTTTTTCTAAACGGCATCGATAACCATAACATAGAGAGTTTGACATACACATAAGAAGCCATAAATAAAATACTCATGCAACCCATGATTTGCACGCCACGTGCCATCTCATGCAGCCTTATCTCGCCCAATGCTGTGGCCCACTTTGGCACAACGCTCGCGGCCCATTTATGACTGGTGGGTCCCAAGCAGGGCAACTGAGGCCACATTCCCACGCCCCTTCCGTTCCAGACGTGAGCCCCTCG
>VOMN01125322.1:0-15919 GCA_014899125.1 Orchestia grillus
TCCAAAGTTTGCAAAAGCACCGCCTGTGGGTGGCGCAGTCTGAGGCAGGCGAGCTGGGCTCAAACCCTCGCTGTGCTTCCGAAAGCAGCACAAGAAGCAGCCACAGGCGGCGACTCCGATTTGGGGAGCGCCTTCCCCTGTCGGAACTTAGCTGCCTGCATCCAAATTCGAGTCTTCCGAACTCGGCCGAATTAAGTTTGCAAGCAGTTCATGGCACCTCATTTCGCGCGGCTGAGATTACATAGGAGGTGGTGCGGTCTGGTTAAGGCCGCTGGCAAATTTATGGATAGCGAGTGTAGTGAAATGAGAACTCACAGCGTATACGCAAAATTAAATTTTTTGACACTTGAATTTGATTTACTCCGAACAAAGTTGAACGATAATGTATGGATGGCAGGTTTAGCGAAATGAGAGTGGGTCTAGTGTACTTCACTCTTGATTTGTAACCTCTTTCTCCGAGAATTTGTTTCTCTCCTGATGATGGTCATGCTCGAGTTGAGAAGTCTGACAAGTGAAACGAGCTATTAATTCGACATATGTGTTATGTTAGGAACATTTATGGAACTCGTATTAATAGTGTCGAGCAGCGCGTCGAGAAGTGCGTCGAGCAGCGCGTCGATCATCACATTCAGCATCGCATTGAGGGTTGAACCGAATATTGAGCAGAGTTTATGAAACTCTCATCATGTTAAGCATATCGTTTAACTAAGCCATCTGAGCATTGCTTCTCGAATGCTGCCACAATATTGAACAAACAAGGTCTTTGAAACTAATTCAAGCCTTAAATGAGCTCCTCAATCGTTCATCTAGGCTTCGATGAAGGAAATTCATTTTCCAAAACTTAATTTCTGAGACAATAATTCTCCAGGCTAACGTGAAAATTTAATTCAAACGTCAGCCAGCTTCACTCTAGTGATTAATTTCAGCAATTGCAGGGAATAGTTTTGTTGCTACAAGCTTTGCATCTTCACAGTAATCAAATCAGAGGGAATTGACAGTTCGCGAGCATTGCACCGAAAGCTCAGCAATCAGTTTGAAATAAGCAGCAATGGGCTCATCGCAATCGAAACGAGCCGATTGTTTCTACATCCAAAAACAACAACGAGTTAAAAGACTGCATCGTTACGCAATAGAAATATTTCTGTGCAATAGAAAACAATGCGAAAAACAAGCCAACGTTGTTTGCACAATGATGCTCAAGCCTTGTTTTTGCCTCGATATGGCCATTCGGCGCCAAATTATGAAATTCGCATGGATGCAACATGGGGAATATTCGCCTTATAATTTGCCAAATTATGTAATTCACCTTGACGCCACATGAGGAATATTCGCTTATTTATTCATAAAATTATCCAATTGGCTTTGAAGCAATGAGAGGAATATTCGCCCGGTAATTCGCCTTGACGTAACGTGAGGGATATTTCTACTTCCAGAGCATACAGTCTCGTGATCGTTAACTCCGATCCTAATTTTTACGGCTTAAAACACAGAAATACAAGACTGTTCAACCCAATCGAGATCATGACCTATAAACCAGCCCCAGATCACCAAAATACTACCGACTCGATATCTTTTGATCATTGAGTAACATTTTTTACTCGCTCAAAACCGTTTTGATTGAGTCGACGATCTAAAAATATTTCCTCAAGAAATTTAATCTTCACCGTACTGTTGAGATAAATCCCTAAATTAAATCCTTAGATTCAATACTCATGTTGGGATAAATTCCTAAATTAAGTTCTTGATTTAATCCTCACGTTGGGATAAATTCCTAAATTAAACCCGTGATTTAATACTCCCGTTGGGAGGAATCCCTAAATTGAACCCTTAGATTTAATACTCCCGTTGGGATAAATCCTGAAGTACAGGGTTGGCCAGAAGTCCCTCAAGGATTTTGAAATTTAATAGGTTCGTCATTTTTGAAACTAGAGTTATAGAATGTTGAACACAATATGCAAAGATAATGAGAATTTATTCGCAAGAAGTTACAAATGATGAAAATTCATTCATTTCTGAAAAACGCCGTTTTTTAAATCGCGTCCGTTCCCAGCTTCACGCATCCGTGATCTTTCCAAGACATGCTCCTTAACGACTCGGAGGGCTTCCCGGTTTTGGTTACACGTTCCGATTTAATTTATGATGTTCTCCTTCAATTGTTCCAGAGTTTGAGGTATGTAGACACACTTTCTCTTTGAGATCCCCAAAAGAAAAAGTCCGGACTGGTCAAGTCTGGGGAACGCGATGGCCAGTCGACATTTCCGTAGCGATAGATAATCATTTCTCCAAAACATTGCCGCATCAAATACATCGCCTTTCTTGCAGCATGAGCAGTTGCTCCATCTTGCTTTAAGCCCTAATCTGGCCTATTTTGAATTTTCAGACGCAAAAAGTTCTCGTTTACGGTCCTGTAACGTTCTCCCGTCACAGTGTTCCCCCCAACGTTCACGTCCATCTGCATCATCGTCCTCTGAGAATAAGGCTCGATTGTCTCTCATCCACTGTCATCGTTCACCACATCGCGCACTTTATGGGGTACAGCTCTCTTCGATGTGCTGCTCTCGGATTTCCAGAGCCCCACAAGAGGCCATTTTGATTGTTAATGAACCCATTGCGATGGAAGTGAGCATCACACATGACCAATTTCGCATAAAATTTAGGTCATTCGCTAACAATTCCTGAATTTTGAGCCCATATTGAAGTCTAGGTTTATAATCCTGGAGTTTCAACTATTGAACGAACAACTTTGTGTGGCGAAAGGATGAGTGTGGAGAGAACTCCTCGCAGCGAATTTCGTGATATCCCAAGTTTTCTGGAACGTCTTCGAGTCAACGCTCCAGGATTCTATTCAAAATTCTCTCGCTCTCTTTCCCTGGTCTCATTGATTATGGCATCGCGAGTCGTCCCAGCTCGTGGAAGATTATTCACTGTTCCTCGTTCTTCGAAACGACGAACCATGCTTCGTATTGTGTTCGCAGTTGGTGCATCTTTCACTTGAAGATGTCTGCGATATGCTCTTTGTTTTAGAATAATTGACTCCTGATGTTGATAGAAAAATTTCACAACTTGGGTACGCTGAGCGGCGCAGTACATCCGTTCAATTTTATACGTTAATGAGCTTATTAGTTGTTCGAGATAATTAAATGCATAAAATAAAAATCAGCACTAATACATTTGGAACCAGTTTTGGCACTGAGGCAGTATCATTTACTGTGGATCTCTCTCCTGGCTGCTTCACCTGGCATAGCAAAGAAACAATATTAAAGTTGCCGCGAACAGGTTACGAGGTGATCCTTCGCGTTACACAACTAGATCATCTTTTTCAACAAGCCAAAAAGCTGCAGTGTCTCTTCCTAGTGACACTAATACCCGAAGGCCAACTCCATTGCTTCGTCCTCTACTGGCCCCGCTCGGCGGGTAATCGTGCAACGGTTGTACGTGTGACCCGGATTTGAGAGGCACTACCGAGTCTCCTGCTCGGCCCTCATGTTCTGGACGAGTGGCTCTATCCCCCACGTTAAGAATTGTACTCTACCCTTCGAGCGTGCGTGGATGCCGGGACGATGATGGCTTAATTCTAAGGGTCTGATGGCGGCCGAGGTCTGCGCCAGTCCCTGCAGCGGCTCCAGTCATGGCTGTGAGGCGAGAGAACCTAAGTCACCGAAGCGGTTGTGTGGCTGTGTTGTGCCCATTGACTTGTTCTAGCCTCATTTTACAGCTTGTCTCGCGACCTGCATTTTAACGATCCGTCTGTGTTCTAGCCTTGTCGGAGTAGGTTGTAACTTTACTTTAGTTCCTTTAAAATAGATAATTGATAAATGATGCATAATAGCTAATTGATAAGGGTTAAATGACTTCAAAACAGATAAATTGGCGATCTGGCTGATAATTGATAAAAGTAACTAATTCTAATAAGAGCACCTTATTACTATTCTTGCAGAACAGGTACACCACGGTTTTAGTTTAATGTTAAATGTTTTTTTGGCTATAAGTGAAAATTTAAAGAGGTTTATTTTAACTCCAAGCGGCGGATCTTCGGCCAAAACTGGCGGGGTGTGTGGCGAAGAGGACGGCACGCCTTTTAGGCGATCTTCGCTCGCGTTGGGTAAGTACTCTGCATCAAGACAGGCCCAGCCCTGTAATTGGCATTCCATGAACGCATTATAACTTAGGCCAAACATTGAAATCGAAACTCGCAGTGAACCTATCCAAAGTTCATGAGTTATCTCGCCTTGCTATAGCGTTTTCGTTAAACTTCTCCATTATTAATTTCTAAGTAATGATCTATGACATACCTAAAAATGAAATATAAAAGCTATTAGCGGCATAACGATCACATATTGCAATCGCTCAGCGACTTTTGGCTCACCCTGTACAACTTTGATTTTTTATGTGCATGTTGGGATAAATCCCTAAATAATATCCCGAAATTTTGTGCTGATGCTGGAACGAGTTCAACAAATCCATGAGATTTTACGAAAGGAAATTAAAGTCAAAATTCCTCGAATCACCAACACGGCTTTGAAGTATTCAGCTTACGCTTTGAACCCTGTGAGGATTTCAGGCATTTTCTCTCATGAATATTGCATCAGCTCAAAGTAAAAATATTGAAGGCCTCTCGAGCAAGTCGCGCTACCAGAACGAACTAAACACAGAGTCGCTTCGTTCTCATTTTCTCGCGCAGCACTGCTGCACCAATGCAAAGCATGCACTCAATTCAGAACACCTCCTCAGGCTGCTAGATTTGTGTATCAAAATTTCAGGTATACCTGGTGCGATGTTTCTTCTGTCAACAAGCAATTTGTGAGGAATATACCCAACTGGTACTTTCCTATAATAATCACGGAACAAAATAGTAGGTAGGTCAGGTACTAGCAATGCAATAGTCGATGGCAAGAACCTCTCAATTCGTCGCGTTGAAGGAGTCTTTAGATATTTAGGAAAATATAAAACGCCTGGGAAAGCAAGAGGAAATCATATCGGAAGGAGAGGGGCGTTCCTCCAACGGCCCCTGCAGCCATAACACTAACCATTGCATCGATAGAAAAGTCTTGCTGGAACACAGGCAATTGTGGGGAGCTTACACGCGATCGAATCGGAAATTACGCAATGGTGTTTCCTGGAGGAAGGTTTTGTACATCGCACTCTCATTGTTGCAAACAGTAAGCATTAATTTCTCGAAGTCACTGCTACCTTGTGTAAAAAGTAAGCTACATCCGTAGAAGTACGATGCAATAATCAAGTAGAGTAAG
The DNA here is from genome assembly GCA_014899125.1 of Orchestia grillus. Taxonomy (NCBI): domain Eukaryota; kingdom Metazoa; phylum Arthropoda; class Malacostraca; order Amphipoda; family Talitridae; genus Orchestia; species Orchestia grillus. Next base: position 5,250 of record VOMN01125322.1, read on the forward strand.
ATGAACTAAACGAAGATGTAAAAATTAAATATGCGCTGTAAGAAAGAACTTCAAGTAAAGATTAAGTAAGATGCGAGGTGCAAATAAGAAACATACATTAACTGCAAAGTAGTAGGAGTAGTGGAAGGAAAGCATTGCTCTAGTAACCAACTATCTCGCACCGAAAGAGAAGGGACCATTCAGTATGGACTTTGGAAAACGTGGAATTTATGCACAATACGTGTGACACAAAATCCCCTGCGCATAGAAACAGCGAGTTAAGAAGGAAGAGGAAGAAAAAATAAAGAATCGTATGCAAAGATGGCATTGCAACGAAAAAAGCAAAATGAGCACGAAAGATGTAAGTCTCATAAAGTGGCTTAGCTAAAGCTGAGGAAACCTAACAGTGACCACTGGGGGACACCATTTCCCATAGCCTAGGTTAGACAAATCTAGCTAACCTAACCCTATTGCCTATCCTATGCTCCTTGAGAGGTATTAGCTGGAAATAACGCAATCGTCTTCCTCCTTGGAGGAGCGTTCTATACCCCGCACGATCAGTGCGAACAATAAGTATGAATTTCTCGGCCGCTTAAGTACAATATTTTTATATTAATATTAAGTTTTCCAGCATCGGAGGAGCCGTCGTAATTCCATACAGCGTCACAGATTAATTCCTATTATGATACAATTAGAAAATTAGGTATGCTAATCAATTAGAAGTTATTTAGTTACTTCATTAAATTTCAAGAGTCGTAATTGCCAGTGTGAAATTTTGTGAACGCCGAGAAAATGTAATGAAATTATTTTTTATGCACCAACATTTTCAGGAGCCAATTCTAAACGAAATAAATTTAAAGACGTTAAATTTTAGAATCTTTACGCGTTCCAAAAATATTCTTAAGACGAGTGAGGTGTGAAGCATAATGCATGTGCTATTGAAAAAAATCAGCCGAGAATAAATTTGTCGTGCAACAATCCTGGTGTGGAGTAATAAAAGCTAACAAGTTTGAAATTCGGTTAAACTCTCGGTCCCATTTTCCTACCTGATAGAGGTGAAAACATTTCGTTTATAGCTTACCCCACCATGTTGCAGGTTTTCTCTGTTGAATATTAAAGGGGTTCGGAGCGACAAAAGGAATCAATTTAGGAGGCCCTTAGTGTCTTGCACGAATGAGGGAGTTAATGAAACGTTCTGAGCCACCACCGTGGACTTTAAAGAAAGTTGTTGCAATTAGGCTCCGTGTGAATGGCTCACACGCTTCTGTACTCAAGGAAGGGCTTCAAAACAGAGCGACTTCATTGCGTAATTAATTCAGCACCTAATTAGAGAAGACGTTCAAGCAAATACGATAGAATTTACTCCGGTAAAAATTATATACTGGGCTTATTTTAGATAATGACGTATCTGGAATGGACCAATTTACCGTCATGACGTTCCCGAACAATATTTTCAGAGTAAATTAAAATCTTCAAGATAAGTTTCATAGTTATAGCCTTACGATTAATTGAAATCGGTCATGACTTTACTTCAAATCGACAAACTCCGTAGGATATTTTGGAGAGTCGAGAAACCCCAACCCAATTTAGGAAGCGTAGAATTTAAAGAGAATATGAGAGTAGGGAAACCTCAACCCAATTCAGAAAGCGTAAAATTTAAAGAGAAAAGAAAACGATTGTTGGCCTGCATATTATCAAAGTAGGATGAGCAGCTCGAATAAAACATGTTTTTTAAGTGCAACGAGTAGTAAAAATCCAAGAAAAATGCATATTCCCAGGTCAAACACAGCCAACACACTGGCACTGAAACAGTTTTCTGCAGATCAAAAAATAGGGAGCCCCCACTCGTTTTGTCCTGTAGCAGACCGCTGGGAACGTTACAAAAATAGTGGAAATTCCCTGATGCCACACACTCGGCTCACCCTGAGAAGATCAATTTTTGCTCTTCTTGAAAATTTAACTAAAAAACAAGGCGATGTGCTGCTAAAACAAGCTTCAGGATCGAGGAAGCAAAACGAGTCAATGAGCTAATTTATTGTCGACTGGATTTGCACGCATAACGAAATGGCTACCTCGAGCTATTCAAATGCATAAATTCTAAGTAGCAAGACTATCACTCGTTACATTGGCGAACGTAGCTTTGCACGTGAAAGTACTTGTCGAGTTTCGTATTACCGTCAAAGTCTTTACAAACGTTTCCTAATAGAGGCAGCGTGGATGTCTATGCAATAAAAACGTTAAGAACTGAACAGGCAAGCGTAAAGCCTCACAAACATTCGAACAAAGGGCTGCTTGAGCGACTTATTTCGAAGGCCGTCAAAGGAAAAAACAAAAATTACCTGGATTGAAATTTCTTCTGTTTAGCTGAACTACACTAAACTTATTCACTTCAGTTCGAGCAAATCAACGTCGGCGTTCTAAATGCTCAGAAAAACTGAATGCATTCAAAAAAGCAACATGCTCATTCCAATCAGCAATGTTCTGCTAAGCTAACAAGTAAATAAGTAAATTTATGAAAGTTATTCCAACTTCATCAGCAGCAGTGGTTCAATGAAAATTCAATAAAATTCTATTTGAATTATAAATTAAGCCTTTCCATGACTTATTTTAAACCTCCGGTTAAACCATTTCATCGCCTTGATGAAAGAAAACCCCAGTCGCTCCTCACCTTCGCAGCCGAACATGTCTGGTTTGTCTAGAACAACCTCGAGCTCGGGAACTGTGAAGTTGTGTCCGGAAATAATTATCATTAGAGCGGACGAGTCGTTGTCACACTGGCTCGGATGTGACGACTGGTTTACTCCTTGCATCGGCGGTCAGTATGGGGCCGAGTTATTCAGTTTTCAGCGGCTAGGCCTACAACGATAACTTAGGTTCTCCCTGATAATGTAATATGGTCATAATTTTATAATGACTCACTTGAGTGCTCTGAATGTTTACGCCACCTGGTAAGTTGATAGGGAAGAGTTAGATTGAAACTATAGCACTTTTTGAGTTTCCGTCTCATACTTGAATAGAGTGGGGCAAAACACACACTCTGTGCTAAGGAAGCTGATCATATAGAAATAAAATATATAAGTGATAGACAACAGTGATTTAATTTGCCTTCAAATAGGAAATATGTTTAGTGAACGAAATTTGCACTCTGCATCATGCAGGAACGTTGATATGACGAGCAAAATTTCATTAACGCTCCCACAAAAGGCTTTGAGAAAATGGGAACGCTTCAAGGAAATTTGGCTCGTTGATTTACTTGATGCCAGCTTTCATAATTTTACGTATGAATCTTGAAATCAAACTTGTCAATAGCAAAGTGCAAATACTTCAAAATGCTTCAGAACTACTTTTTCTTCGCTTAAGTGCTCATCATAGAACAACTCGAGGGAACTCCAAAGTAACAGATGCAAAATTTTCCATAAGAAGATCTGCCTCACCATACACAACAGCAGTACAATTCAAAAAAGTCTTGCAGATTACGATTTAGCCACAGACTTAACTGAAGAAAATGTCTCGATCAACAGAACACTTTGAATGTAATAATCAAGTGAGCTCTGTGCCAATCCGCCGATCTGTTTACGTAATACATAATAATAATGATAATAATAATAACACATAATCAGTCAAGATGAGATTCGTTTTAAAGTCGAGCCTTGTCATCGTCGCTGCGGTATGCTTAGAATCAGCTAAGAGCATCTAAAAGTGGTAAACAAAATTTTTATATCATGAAGACAAACGGTCGAGAGTTACACCTGTCTCTGTTATGGAAACGAATAGGTAACACATAGATAACACCTCCCAAATAATTAACACGCAATTAACATGAACTCGCTTCATTAAACGTTCAAATTCTTCGAGTGGTGCATAGTACACCACCCACTCTGATTATATCGCCGTCCTAACTGTACATCTATTAGATAATTGATAAATTTACTTCTGTGGCCAAAATTCTACATAATTATAAATATTCCGATAGACAGTACTGAGGAGTTCCATAGAGTGTCAACATTAGTAACAGCCATGAGAGTCACACACATTGCAGTGAATTCCACCATGCCTTTAAAAGACTATATTCTGACATGCAAGAGTTTGACCTTAGCTTCATGCGCGGCGTGACCGCGTTTCAGACCAGGTAAGTGCACAGAATCCTTCGCATAGAGACGGGCAGCAGCGGACGTGTTCATCAAAAGTGACACGGACATTAAGTTGCAAGTGGTGATGTTTACGATCGTCTGGCACGCAGGCCCTCAAGGCGAGTGATTAAAACAGAGTGCAGCAGTGCCGACCTCATACGCCAGACAATTGGGGTGCGACCTGCCTAGCGCTGCACACCAGGGCTGCCTCCAGACACCGATGCCTGAAGACCTCTGTGTCTCAGTTAATACTCGACATGATCGTTCACGAACCATTTTAAATGGGAATTGAACTAGCAGTTATCATTGAAAACGAACATTCCTACGCAAATTTCTTTTTGAACATAAATATCACCCCAGCACATCAATGGGGACTGGTGTTTGTGTATAAATATACTTTCAATTCGGATAAATAAAAGGACGGAATATGAGGTTACCGTTTAGCGGGGGACGTCATACTGAGTGTGAGGCGTATGTCTGACTCAGACAGTACCGCTGGCTGATGCAGCGACGCTCGTGCGGTTCTTCATCCATGAATTCACTCAAGCGTCTATTGATTTACTTAGTTGTCACTTTTCCAAAAATAATTCCCATTTGACAGAATACTCCAATCAATACGAAATGACAAACGATGAGTTAGACTCGGGAGAGCCGCCGGTTGTGGGCAGATTCGAGTAGATTCAGGACTCACAGGGCAGTGGCTCCTGCAGGCGCCGCAGCGCAGTTTGATGCTTGCAGTGCAGTACGTAAATAACTCAACTTAAATGTCGTCCTTCAGGATCACCAAATACACAAGACAAATACATTTCAATGACTGGAACTAGGAAATTTCTCACGTACCCTCACACCTGCTGACAATACGAAATTTAAGTTTCACCAAACGCTTCAACGTAGTAGTTCATCTTTGAGTCCTCTCAGTCCTGGGAACATGGACTTTCCATCATAATGTTTTTTTTTCACTATCTCATTTAGAAAACCCCCTAACTCACTCCAAGAAGTTGCAGTGAACTCACTTCTGGGCGTCGGTACCCGCTTGCAGTCGCCTCTCCGTCAGGCTAGAGCGACTAGATGACAATCGCGAAGCTCACCTGCGAAAGAAGGAAATGTGAATTAGAAACGCGTCTCTGGAGTGGTTCATTCGCCTGACAATCAACTAAAACTTTTTGAACAATATTCGCAAGCGCAGACGTGAGGGAAGCAACGTAAGATAATCTAACTTGACTGGGGGAAGGTTGGAATAATTACCTCACGAGATATTTAGTACTGACACGACCCAAACTCAATAATGAAAACAAGAACGGGACAGGATAGACGGCGTGATGACGTGTTGCGAGAGGTCGCTTGCGTCACGGCAGAATTAGAGCGCAGCACCGCAAGATATGTGGGGACTCTAATGGAGACTATAGTTATATCGCCCTTTTCCAAATGGGAGGGACGTCATATTAGAAACAAACGCGCAGCGTGCAGCTACTAGGTACTTCTATTATTAGACAAACTTCTAAGATGCTAAATCGAGAAAGTTTCACAAACTGATAAAGTCTTGCATCAATTTTAAAAATTAGGACACAATAGAAACGCAATTTTTCATTCCGTTGCACTCGGGCCCTGTGTGATGAAACGACGGTAAACGAGACGATCCCAATATTGAAAAACGTCTGCTTGATCCTGTTAAAACCGACGTTCTGATACCTGCGCGTGAATGTTATTGTGAATGTTTAATTTCTGAATATATTATTTTACCTCTACAGAGGTGTAATGAATGGTGGTGGAGGTGGTGGTGGTGGTGACAGTGGCCACAGAACACAGATGGTAGTAACACTGATCTTTGATCTGTCCTGCTCTCCCATTCCAATTCTCCTATTCCACGTCTACCCGTTAACCTGTGCGTGATTGTTTCTGACGGCACGAGACTTCGGTAGAGACCAAAACTGAGTCACCTGTCTCGCTTCTGTTGCCATATTTTATTCAAAGAATTCAAAATAATATGCGTAGAAAATCTATGCGTGAAGTTCGACTAAGCCTTATAATGTGTTCAACTCGAAGTGAATGATAAAACTTCTCCATCTGACAATCAGCATCGCTACAATGCTGAACACGGCCCTGCTTCTCAGTCGACCGCACGATGCGAAGTGTAATCCAAAATCCAAAACGGTTGGTATGAAATATTCTCTGGTAGTCTAATTGAATTGGAAGATAACGCACAAAATGACATGTAGAATACAGTAAGACACCAAAATACATTCCTGAAAGTAAGCTCGTACACAGTTACGGCTTTTGCTCACCTGGTCCATCTTCAAACCGAGAAGGACGAACTTACGTTATCAATGAACGAAATATTCCGAGAATAGTCGCTCAAATTTCATGCATTTACTTGCATATTCACCCTAGTTTTGAGCGAAACAAAATAAAGTCTAAGCAGTACTATTTCTAATAAGCTCCCCAGACAACAAATTAGTCACTTGCTACTAATATGGCATAGGACCTGCACGAGGACGAATGATGCGGCAATTCTGCGCGGCATTGAACCTAAAATTAGGTGTCTTAATTTACACCTGGTCGATTTTGAGCCACTTCGGAGCAACTGATCTCGTGATGCGGTCACAGTACGTGGACGTTATTCTCGACGTCTAACTTTTCTAACTACAAGAACATGAGTTCTTTACGATTTATTTTATTTGAAAAGAATTGTGCGGATAAAAACATTTGCAGCTCAGTTAAGAAGACCCGTTATATGGAATAGATACCACCACTCGCAGCTCGAATTTCCAGATCATTTGAAAAGCCGCTAATTTTCTCCCCCGGTTGCTGAAGGGGCGCAATACGCGAAGGAGCAGCGGCCTTACCATTACGTATGGCGGCGCTCAGAGGGGCAATTTCCCGGGCCTCTCAGCAGGCCGGCGAGATGACCTGAGCACAGCGAGTGCCGTGCGAGCTCCTCACGCGACGAGCTTTTAGGTGCGCTTGCCGGCATCGAACGACAAAAATGCAGCGATTACCAAGTTTTTCGTTTTTTGTCGTACTCTTTTTTGATGTGAGGTATTGGAAGTTAATTCTTTGAGTCGGACAGAGACACCCAAGTCTCGGTTTAGTCTTCTCCAGGCATGGCAAAGTTACAAAAATGTGACTAATTTTGAAAATTTTTATTACATCAGACTGTCAAGGCGAGACCCCAACCAGGCGAGAAATGACCCCAACCAAACGGAACAAGAGCACGTCACTCTGTGGCGCAGAGGTTAAGCGTTCCATTCTCAAACCAAGGTCTGACTCCCGGTTGTGCCGGCGGGTTTTCGTGAAATCACCAAGTACTTCCCATTGGAAAATAAGCCAAATTCCTGCACTCCTCACACTCATCACGAGGCAGTAGTTATAAGGAGTTTAGATGCAAGAGCTATACTGTATGTCAACGCTGTCAGAATAAATATACTTTCTTCTTTCTTTCTAATCGGTCCGGTCTTACCGCTGAGAGACCGAACAATCTACTAGATTTGGCCGAGCCTTTCTTGCAAGATTTGAAGGCTAAAACTTGTCGAAGTCATGCGACAAGTTAAAGCCTCGCAAGTACTTCCGCCTCAACCAGAATTGGGATTGCCTCAAGTGGACCCGACGATTGGACTCTCGACCATGTTGCCTGAACTCGGGCTTTCCATGGATGCTGGGGTAGGTTTCTGCTCAGATCCTCCTTCACGGAAAACTCGAGAACTTTTTACTCGAATGATTTAAAACAGCTTTATGCTGCACAAACATGCGCACGAATGATAAGAAAAAAATAACCTTATTGAACCAAGTCGCTCAGTTTACGTAGAGGACAAGCTTATAAGCTCGGTCGTCCAAGTCCAACTCTATTTTACTAAAATATAAAATGATACCACTCCTGCAATGCGCAATGCACGCAGTCGGCAGACACTATGTCAGGAGTTGTCTCATAACGTAAAGCCCTGAGGAGATTCAATAAATTTAGATGTAACATTGTTTCCTCGCTCACGTTCAATGATTTCTTTACAACAGGCCATATACGAGTACGACAAGAATGAGAACACGTGATATTATTTATTGTATTCCCAACAATTCAGAATCACCGTAATTCGTGTCTCACTTTGCACTAGAAGAGAATGAAATACGGTGACGAAACTAGTATAATCGGCTATTCTTAGGCTTCTATACCCAACTTTATATTAATTAGTCCGGTAGCGCTGCTGCCTCCCGCTCATGTAAATTTAATTCGGCACGTAAGAGTTTTTATTGGCAAATATTTTTTGCTACATCTTTGACTCCCGCTTATGGAGTGCAAGGCAAGACACCCAGCAGAAAATTTCGAACAGCAACTAAAAACAAATTTTTCGCAAACTTTACAGTGAATGACCTGATGTTCCCAGTTATCAATCTAACCGGTATTTGCAGGATAAAGTGTCTTCATGTCATAAAGTGTCAACCGTTGAATCGAAGAGGCGGCGTGTAATTACGGAGTTGTTTTAAAAAAGTACCTTTTTAAAAATAATGTGGGTTTTTGTCAAAAAGAAAGGGCTTTCAATAAGAAAAATTCAAATTTTAAGGTCCTTACACCATTAGCACCTGATAAAGCAATTAAGAATTTCAAATATTTATGAAACCCATAAAATTAGAGGCATACAGAATTAGGCTAGAGTATAAGTTATGGTTAGAACGAAAGAAAAACTCAATCAATTCGTTGTTATGCTCCCCCAAAAATGTGTTCAACCTCCAACCTTCCTTAACTGATTATTCTCGCAGTTGTTGCTAGTTTCATTCACTTAAATAAGTTTATATTCAGTGTGGATATTTTACACTGGAGCAAAATGAACCATCTTGTCGAGAAATATCGAGTTTCCGAACTCAATATTTCTCACACTATTTTTCTGCACCGAACTCGATAGTTCTGACTCTGATATCTCTACACCGAACTCGATATTTTTCTGCAAAGCAGGAGGGCAACTACAGGTTCGTGAAAATGAGCAGCTTCTTGAGAAGGACGGGAAGACAAAGAACCAACTGAGCCAGTGCACGAGATGGTGGAGAGCTTTGACCCAATGGGTGAATGACGGCTGATGGAGCGGACACGATAGGACGATGAGGACAGCAGATTTCAATATACGACATGCTTCCAGGAACGTTCCCTGTTGTGAAAAAACACACAATAGTATCAAACAGCAGCATGATTAACCACAATGCAACATGAATAAAGGTAGCATTAACAACGCAACAAGAATAAAGGTAGCATTAACAACGCAACAAGAATAAAGGTAGCATTAAAAACGCAACAACAATAGCAGCATTAACACTAAAAAGTAGCGGCTTCAGCCAGAAGAGAGCAACAGCTGCAATAGCAGCATCAGCACCAACAAGAGCTACACGAATAAGAGAGCGCGTGAGGGAGCAAGAGCGCGAGAGCTACAGATGTGAGCTACAAACACGAGTGAGGGGGTGATCCCTTCCAGTAAATTGGTTCCTTTGTCATGTAGGACACGAAGTGGGCGCTGCGTGTGAGGAGGGTGTTCAGGCGCCCATTGTGCGCCCTGCCGCCTCCAGACGTGCCGGCCTTACACGCTAAGGCTCTCGTGCAAGCGAGGGCGCCACGAGCAGCAGCGAGGCTCTCGCACCCGCCAGTGTAGCGCAAGAACGAGTACGGAAATATTGCTCCTGCGCAATTCTGCATTGGAACGCGCTACCGTAGGCATATCAGAGTCAGGGAAAGGGAAGAGACCAACTGTGTACACATGCCGCAGCAAGCTTCTGACAGAATTTTTTTGGCTCGTTCTCGAGACTTCAAGGAAGGAGACCTGACGGTAGCCTTTGTCAGGCATTAAAGTATTTTCTTTGCCAAACGTCTCAACAAAACGAGTTCGAAATCCAAGTACTCATTCATAGCATGGAAAATGGAATTTATAGTTTCTGGGAAACATTCTCCTTTGTCTCTCAGGATATCGACAAGTGTAACTTCTGGAAGAAGCATTTTTACTCCATTATGAATCATCATAGACGAGAGTAATAGAGACAATATTGAAAAAAACCGAGAAGATGTCCCTTGATAATCAACTCTTGGTGGGGCATAACTGTTGACTGGCCGAGAAGGAGAACGTACAAACTACATAAGCAATACCAGGACACTGAAGGTAAAAATAGGCAGTATTGGCAGCGGACGTTCTGACGAGTCAGCACGCTGGTGCTCTCAGGGAACCTTGATCACGGCCAGTTGTTCTTTGATGACAGTCACAGCACACCCCCGATGACGGCCACAGAACACCTGAGTGCTGCCCCTCCACCTCCCACCCTCAACTCCTCTCCCACCAGGAACAACAACAGTCCGCCGCACCGCCCGGAAACAGGGAGACGCAAAGAGGCCGATTGATCAACAAGAGTGCGCGCGTGTGTGAGTGTGAGTGTGTGTGTGTGAGTGTGTACACTGTATGTAAGTATCTGTGTTCTGAGTGTGTACTGTATGTGGGCATATGTGTGCATGTGTGTGCGGATGGAGGAGGGGGAGGGGTATGATGAGCACAAGTGAGAGGGGAGTGAGGAGTGAGAGGGGAGTGAGGAGTGAGAGGGGAG
>VOMN01125328.1:0-13542 GCA_014899125.1 Orchestia grillus
ATGAAGAGAAGTCAAAAGGAAAACACTTGCTTTGCAAGTACATTCATTATACTGCGAGGAGAAAATGACGCGAAAAAAACACTAGCTCGCGAATGAAGTGAGAATTGATCGACTCAAATCAGGAGAAGAGACAAGCTCTACAGGAAACGATCATGGCGTTAATAAAGAAGAGAACGGAATACTAAAAAGGGAAACAAAAGATTGAGGTCTCCTAATTTAAAATTAAAATAATAAAAAAACATTAAATCGCACAATTTTGAAATGCTTCAAGATAAAATGGACAGTAATTATAGATATGAAAATGTTACGGTCTTCGTTGCAATAAATGAAGTAAGAATTTCATCACCATGTAGCAAATGAGCTAAACTAGTGCGCTTGTAATTAACTATGCGAGAAATATAGCTAAGCTACAGTAACCTGAATGGCAATTTCGGTCAATTGTACAGGAAAGAAGTGCAATGCAGAAGCGCAGGACCCAAGGAACTTCTTACTCGGTTCTTCTCAACAAAATTTCCTGAGACAAGATGAAAACCTTCCCGACTACCAACTAATTTTTGTTTTTTCGAAGAACAAATTAGCAATGAATGGCGGCGCTGCATCATACTAAATTGTGACCCGCTGGGGGCACGTCACGACTGTGGGGTCAGGACCCGCCCCTGCACCGCACGACGCTGCAGCAGAGGCCTGCACAGTCGGGCGGCTCACGGGAGTACAGGTGCGAAGCGTGCCCCCACAGCACGGATTCTGAAAGTACCACAAAATTACAGCGCTATGTTTCGTAGGAGACTGTCTAAACAGCCACTTTCAGTGGACTACTAACTTTGGTGAAGAGTTCATAAATTCATGAAGAATTCACGAATTGAGTATGCCATGTGTTTAAGTACAAGACAAGAAGACCTCAGCCTAGCGAGGGACACAAGGAGTCAATAACGCAATCAACACACGCGCTGTCAAGGGCGTCCCAGCTGTCAATGCAAGGAGTCGCAGTGCTGTAAGAAGCACGCACTGCTTGGGTGTCTCCTCGTACCCGCACTGTGGCAGTTCACGGGTCGTTGTCCTCGTGCAGGTCATGATCACGACCCATTAAATAGGCTACCACGGCAAGTCATTTCTCAAGAAATCTTCGCTTTGCCGTAGTGGAGCGCGGTCAATGTGGTGGATAATGGCGCCCAGCGCACGATTTGCTTGGATGTTCCTTTCAAAGATTTATGAAGATGCGGCGCAGGTGCGCACTGTGTGGCACCAAAAGTGAGGCCATAGAAAACCCAAAAACATCCGTCCAACTCTAACGCCGACGCAGCCTCGACGGAGCGACACAGTGCGACACACGACCACGAAGCTGGTTGTGCTTGTAGCGAGCTGTGTACTAGGGTGGATAGGGCTCAGCGTTGGAGTAATGCTAAAATTGTTGAGTTAGAAGAAGTTTCATGGCGTAATTCCACTGATCACTAAACAGACGACACGGATAGCGCTAGCAGGTGATGTCACCTCAAAACTCTGATTAACGCTCGAGTGGGGCGTGAGCAGAATACGCAGGCGCGATGAGGCACGGGATTGTCGTATCAGATTACTGGAAATGGCTAGCAAGGGAAACACACATACATAGGATTATAGTTGTTGCACGGCAACCAGAGTACTCGACGTACGAGTGGAAGCGGTCGTGCAGGCCGCACCTCCAGCGACCGAGCTAAAGGGAGCACTGCCTTATACGTCAATGAATGGCCAATGAATGAGACGCCTGCCAGCCCCCAGGGGGGCACTCAGGGGGACTGGGGGCAGGGGCACACTGAATATAGATACGAATGAAGAAGATATGGATAAGTGCAATGAACTCAATTTCATAACCGACCGCACGTACGAGAGAAGACGCCTAGGTAGCAGGTACCAGGCTAAGCTGAGCTGGGCGTCACTGAGAGGAGAAAGCTTCATGTGCATAATCTGAACATCCCCATAGATGTTCAAAGATGAACGTCAGACTCGAAGCGCTGCAAAATACCGGGTTGATATTACCAAAACAGTTTGTTGCAAGCACACAATAGCATACAAAGAAAAAATAAACACTGAAGAAAGATGATCAAACGAAATTAAACTGAACGCAAAAGTTAATGAAAGAGTGCTGGAAGACACCAATAACCACTGCTTGCATGCACACCCAGCAACTTTTTGTTGAGTTTCAAATAAACAAAAAAAAATGTGGACTATAAATTTTAAAATGCGGTGTGAAAACTTGCAAATTAACTTTGTTAAGCAATAAAACAATAGCAAAGAAGACAAGGCAACTTTAGTTCGACTAACAAATAAATACAAATCTGAGTAAGACATGCATCATGATCACATTTGCAGCCGCTCGTGCCGAGAAGAGATAGACATAACACACAAGGTGCAGGAGAGAGGTCCGTTACACTACCAGGACACTCAGCAACTGGTATACAAGACGCGCCGCAATGGCAGTAGGTGTGGTGGCTCACACAGAAAGGATCAAGCATAGATACAGGTCGCAAATACCAACCCTCCCATCCAAAGGCATGCTGACACCCAGCGATTGTTCAGCTCACAGATCTTCGCGGCATAAATACTGAAACTTGAGCTGTCAGCTATGACAAAACAGGAACACACAATATCAACACACGTGAAAGTGTCTTTGGTTCTACATTGCACGTTTTCGGAATGCAAATCAGAAGCAATGCTGAAAAAACGTGAACATCAATCTAAAATTACGTACCAGATCGTGCAACGCCTACAATTTTCTAGCACGGTTGAACGTTTATATCAAGACAAATGATGTAGTAGAGGTGCAATTCAACATCGTCATAAGCAGTGGCAATGACGGTACCCGAGTCCCCCTGAAAACTTTATCGAAGAAGGCGCTGTTGAAAATTGAAGTGACACGAGCGGAGTGTCGGTCTTAAAACCGATGTTGAGACGCGACAGCACCTCTACGTCGAACACAACATTAAGAGCCGACTTAGCAACACCTGTACAACTGACACGCACTGGCAGCAGGGCCATCAAATATACACAGAGCATGCAGGACTGCATGCAGTGGCAGCACCACGCATATATAATTAACTGGAGAGTAGAACACATAAGCAACAGCATCCCACGACGCAGCTACAGTCGCTTCACCAACAGCAGAAGCAACACCATCATCAAAAGTAAAAGAGCACCAACAGCAGAAGCAACACCATCATCAAAAGCAAAAGAGCACCAACAGCAGAAGCAACACCATCAAAAGCAAAAGAGCACCAACAGCAGAAGCAACACCATCATCAAAAGCAGAAGAACGCCAGCAGCAGTAGCAACACCGGCATTAGCAGCAACAGCATCAAAATCAGCAGCAGTAACAGCATCAAAATCCTCGGCAATAGAACCAACAGCAGCAGTAACAGTAACACCAGAGGTGCCACCAGGCTGCCGGCACAGAGAGCTGGGCAGGCCGCCCTCCTGCGTGACACCTCAAGAGCCGCCCTTCCTCCACGCAGCGACGGGCTGACCCCGCACCGCTGGTCACGAAGATGATGAGCACGGCGGCCAGACGGCGCCAAGGACCGCAGCGCCCACGCCGCTTCTCTTTTACTCAACGCTCAACTCGGCGGAAAAGTCGGAATTTTTCCGGTTAAATCCTGTCAAAGTGTCGTCTAACTCGATTTATCGACTTATTCAAAGAAACTATTGACTAAATCGAGGTAACTATTGACTAAGTCGAGGAAACTATTGACTAAGTCGAGGAAACTATCGACTAAGTCGAGGAAACTATCGACTAAATCGAGGAAACTATCGACTAAGTCGACGAAACTATCGACTAAATCGAGGAAACTATCGACTAAATCGAGGTAACTATCGACTAAGTCGAGGAAACTATCGACCAGGTCGAGGAAACTATCGACCAGGTCGAGGAAACTATCGACTAAGTCGAGGAAACGATCGACTAAATTGAGGTAACTATCGACTTAGTCGAGGAAACTATCGACTAAGTCGGGGAAACTATCGACTAAGTCGAGGAAACTATCGACTAAATCGAGGAAACTATCGACTAAGTCGAGGTAACTATCAGGAGAACACAAGAGTCATCGTCCAGGTGGAGACACCGTCCAGGTGTCGTCCAAATTGTTGCATCTTCCAGTTCGATGTATTGTCGAATCTTAAACGGCCAGTCTCACGTATAGTCAAAAAACATAACATTGTTCAAGCTCAATTCTATAAAAGTTTTCATATATTAAACCATAATTATCATCAAACTTTCAAATATTAAACAATTGCCTTCAGACTTTCAAATATTAAACAATTGCCTTCCGACTTTCAAATATTAAACAATTATCTTCAAACTTTCACATATTAAACCATAAATATCTTCAAACTTTCAAATATCAAAACATAAATGCCTTCAAATATTTGTCACGGAATATACACAGTCGGAAAAGATCAGATTATACAATTAGTTCGCTTCAAGCTCCCCACCACATGAAATGTGGTCCGATGAGAGCGAAAAGAAGGAGCCATTTAGCATGGACTTCTGAAAACGTGAAATCTATGCACAGGGGGTGTGCTTACTTACACAAGATGATCTGCACACAGAACCAACAAGTTAAGAAAGACGAGGAAAAAAATGAAGAAGAATCAGAGAAACGGGCCCGAAAATGGAAAGAATCAAAGTGAGCACGACATATAGAAGCCTCGAAAGCCTAGCTTAAGCTGAGGTAAGCTATTAGTGTCTCTTTAGTTGAAAAAACTAAAATATTTTTTTACTACAAGCTAACCTTGAACATCACCTGAAAATCCCAAAAATTTGATGGCTTCTTTCTCCTGACAAGCATGAAATACTCGTACACTCATTGAAATCACGCTCAAAAAGTGTTCCGCATGCTCACAATGGGTGAGTTTTCTACAGCCAAATTTAAACCTAAGTTTCAATGGAATTCTCTCGCTATTGCGGCGCAAACATGTCCCCTAGAACTTATTGGAAGAGCTTTTATACAAAGGAAGCGAAGGCTACACAGGACGCTCGGGACATGCCCTGCACACTAACTATCCAAGTGCGACACCACAAAAACAGTAAAATTGAAGCTATTTGCGCAGTAATTTTAAAGATTTGTGTTTAAAAGACGCTCACTGATTAAGCAACGAGCAAAATCACATATTTAAAACAAATCCATTTTTTGACAAACAATTACCGTAAGCACTGGAAGAGCTCTTCTAAAAATGATACGGGTTGGAGTCAACGCGCGGCAGATCGCAGGTGTACGAAGTGTCAGTTGAGACAGCCAGATGCAGGCGTGGACAACCTAAGCCACTCGTACCTCACCGAGCTGTGTACACACACCTAACAACTGGGACGGCCCAACGCCGTCCGTCCGAGCTGGGGAAGTTTTCACAGACACGCGCGCGCTAATTGAGTAACTTTCCATGGTGAGCACGAGATCCTGAGTGATGCTCGGATACGCCACGCAGGGAAAGCGAAGTGGAGACGCGGGTGACAACCTGTGTGATGATCACCTGCGATCCGCGAACGTACGTCAGCAGGGTCTGGTAACGATGCACTTTTGGGTGTAGCCGTACACGCCTCAGTCTAGAAGTATTTTCAATCAGTTAGGTGGTAAGTCATAGTTATGGTCTATAGCTCCCAATCCTCATAACATATAATCCGAAGAGAACGGAAAAAAGGACCATTACCTTGGATACCTTGGAAATATTTGGGCCTTCACGCTCCGGCCACACTCCATTCAGTATGGATTACAGAAAACGAGGAATCTACGTACACGATGCATTCCCACAAGATAACCTGAGCATAGAAACAGCAAGTTATGAATTAAAAGGAAGAAAAGAAAAAGAAGCGAGCGAAGTAGGCGAGAAAATTTAAAGAAACAACGTGTGCACGAATTACTGAAGTCCCGGAGGACAAGCTAAAGCTGAGGTAACCCAACAGAGTCCCCCTGGGGACGCCAGCTCCCGTGGTATAGGATAGACAAACCTAACTTTCCGAACCCTATTGCCTATAGCCTATCCAATGCCTCATGAAGAGAGGCTATTTCAATGCCGTGCACAGAGTGCGCGCTTCTCAGGTATCATGCGAGATCGACCCGTGCTACTGGTTTTGTCCACGTATTTGAACGAAGCAATGCAACACGAACGAGCGCTCCTACTGTTAACTCGTATACATGTGATTTTCAGCGTGAAAATACAGGTCTTGATCAACTAACCAAACGACGATCTCGGAACTCGTGCAATACGGTTCAGGAAGTGTCATAAAGAAGGGCATATAGATAGTCCTCCCGCACCGGTTAGCACAACTAACTACAGCCGGGAAAAAAAAGTGTAAGCACTCCGACGAAAAGTGAACCTGTGGTGAAGAGAATCAAGGGAACTAGAATCGAGTACTTAAGCGAGATCAGTGAATAAGTCTAGAAAAACTTCACACAAAAGAAAGAAAAAGATGAAAAATAAAACGTAAACCCTAACTGCGCCAAGAACAAATTCACGAAGTAAATGTTGTAAAATAAGTATACACAACACGAGTTTCTCTTCCATTCTATCCGTAATTCAACACACAATGGTTCATTTATCCCATTTTTTCACATCAAATGCGGCTCTAATGTTGTGCATTTCAATTAATTAATCCCTTGAGACCCTGTAGAAAATGACAAAAATGGCTGTATTACATTTTTATGCAACATAGGGCTGTACAAACCTAAAAAAGGTACTAGTACTAGGTCTATGCACTACTTTTTTCAAACTCTAAACACGTACTATATTGTGCATACGTGCATGTCATACGTTGCCCATCTAGCAACAAGATCTAATTTTACTAAGAAATACCAAGCTTCCGTAGCGCAGACTAGCGTATTGCAAGGTGAACAGCAGTGCGTACCTATGCTTCCATCACTTGAACCTTCACAAGGGTTGCAGAGTATGAAGGCAGGAGTCATCCATGAAGGATTTTCTTTTTTCCTTTCAAATACCATAATACCCACAGCTAAAGTGACTGATTTACACAAGTAGATAATAGAAATAAACTTAAAAATTCTCGGATAACTATAGGTCGTAACAGGACGAATTTAGCAGCATAATTCTAGATATGTACCAGTTGAATTAGTTTCATAAATTGTATGCATATTTCAATTTTATCTTCAACAGAGCTCGCCCTATTTCCCGTAGTAGATAACAGTCTCTACTGGCGCAATATAAACTACGACGCCTCGAGGGCAATCTTCAAAACGAAAAATTGGTAATGAAATATCGGACTGAAACAACAACAAATTTTACTCGATGGTAACTTCTTCCGACATGAGAAAAGTAAAAAAGGCAGTGCATGAATTTTACACCAACGTAACAAATTATACGACCGTACTCAATTAGAAAGCTCAACTTTGGATTCGATAGTGCGAAACGCCACTGAACTTCAAGGAATGTAAACTCCAAAACATCGAAAACCGAGTTAGCGATGACGAAAAAAAAATAAGAAAAAGACATTGCCAACCTCGGAACCTCGATTACAGAGATTTTCTGAGATGACACCGGACAAATTGAAGAGCAGATAATCCAGCGGCTGGATGATGCGCGCTGGACTCCAGCGCCAGCGCTCTCAAAGAGACTCCGCCGGTCGGATGTTTGCTGTATGGCGAGAGAATGACGCGGTCGCGCACTGCGGCCCGTAAAAGGGAAGCCCTGAGCTCTGCAACTTGGCGTTAACCACAACGTAAACAATTCTGAAGTCTGGGTTCCCGATGGAACTCGTACTCCCAAACGGCACCCAGTCAAGAAACCTTCAACAAAAACTCTATTTGATCGTGAAGACCAACAAAGTAGGCGTGTGCCAATTAGCCGTAATATAAGGCTGCGAAAAGGCTATATGAATAAATAATTCATACTCTTCAAGTGGAATATGAACAAAATATACAAGCAAAGATCCTTTCTATCACCATGGCTGAACTCAGGAGTTACCAACTTTTATTCGGACTTACTATTACAAGATTATTTTGAGCGCGCGAGAGAAATTTTCTCAGTTCATGCAGTAGTTGGCAGTTCGATTTGTTATTTTCGGGCATGTCGTTTTTCAGTGAGGAACACAAGAGTGCTTCAGTTGAGTGAGAATTTACTAAAAAGAAACATATTAATATCATCGTGTAAACGGTACAACATTTTACTATCACTGTGCGGCGGACAGCTGCAGGCACTGCTGAGGAGCACCAATTCGAAAGCACATTGACGAAGATAGGCACTGTAATTATACACTGCTCTACCCTTCCTGAGTGATGCTCAGGAAATCCTACACACCCTCATAGGACGTCCACCTACCCTAATGCATAAAAAGGCATACACTCTGTGCAGCGTCCTGTGGTAATGCCATGAAAAGAAATAAAGTCACAAAGTCGCGACACTTTGGACAAGAATTAATTACCTACGTACAGCGCCACGTACGACAGCGGTCAAAATAGCGTAGGTATGGAATTCAAAATATAATGGATCTACATAGTCCACATGATTCTTCAGTTAACAAAAATCCTATCTCAGGCTAACGCAACCCTATGCAGATAGCCTCGTGAGTTGGCGATACTGAGAAGAGGTTTGCATGACTAAGGAGGTGACCGCAGTCACAGCTGCAGAGCTAACGGAGTCGTCCGTGACCGTCATTCTTGAGTGACAAACCCGACCAGGGAGCGTCACTCACGGGTGCACAATCGAGTATTCACTCACACGATGCACGTGACTTCAAGTATTCATCATTGCGTAGAGTACCAGCATCCCCGTGTCGTTAAAAATGATGTTAAATCTCCTGTGAAACATTGTAATTGTCAATGCGTATCACGGATACGGACTTGCCTTCTCTAATATATTTCCGCTGATTAGGAATAAGTACTCCAGAATCTGGATCTGGAAATTTCCTTCTGTACATAAATAAATGGTAACACACAAAGTAAACCAAAATATTCAACCGTGGCGTTCTATTAAGCTAAGTAGATTCTACGCTTTTGATAGTTCAATTTGACACGTTCGTCATAGCTACGGTGAATTTTCAGTGTTTAATTTTTCTTCAGATTTTGGATACTAAGAGGTATCAGCGCTCATTCGGACTGAATCAATGTTTTGATGACTAACACTCGACCAATAATGATCACTATCACTCACCAGTACTGAGTGACCAATAATGAACACTTAACACCGAATGAAAACGAAAATAAAAACAAAAAACTGCGCAACAAGTTGTTCAGATACGAGTTTACCTGGAACACACGTCGGACACCTTCCTGAAACACAGATGAGGAAAACTGTACATATGAAAACTCTAACTAAACGCTAAGACGAAAAGAATTTGTCTCAACTAGTGTTAATGACCATGGGAGGAACGTAATGCCCTAAAGAACACTAACTCATCAAGAGATATAAAAGCCTCTACCTTCACAAAGCTTGAGACTCTAAACAAACTCTTCCCTTCCCCGGACGGTGCAGTTCCAAGGTGACGTTATGGAAAATCCGCTCCAGCATCTCCCAAAGGAAAAAAAACAATTACAGAGACACGCTACACATTCAAGATTAGATTATTTGTTTAAAACTCCATACCCACATGAAATGTGATCCAAACGGAGCAAAAAGAGGGAGCTATTTAGTATGGGCAGGTGTGTTCCAATACAAGATTACCTACGAATAAAAACAGCTAGTAAAGAAGGAAGAGGAAGAAAAGACAAAGAAGAATCTAATAAGAGAAGAAGTCATTAAAATAGAAAGAAGCAAAGCGTGCACGAAAGATAGAAATTCCGTAGCCCTAGCTAAAGGTGAGGTAACCTAACAGTGTTCCCTTGGCGACGCCAGTCCGCATAGCAAACTTACCCAACCCTACAGCCTATGGCCTATCCTACGCCTCCCGAAGACGTCAAATCCACGAGCTCTGGCTGACGAGGAGCCCCAACAGGTTATCGGGAATAGTTTCTCCTACAGAAGCGAATACAAATCACTGGACATCCCTTATTTCAATATTATAAATGCTTGTCAGAAAAATCTTTAACAAAAAACATGTGGACTCTTACAAGGATTCAAGTAATATCTATGGTTTAGAAATCATTGAAATAGAGTAGCAGCTGATAAAATTACCTGAAAAACTAGCTCAAGTTTTAGTTGAAGACTTAGAATGTGATACTCGCAAAAAAGGTGTAACGATTTGCGGCAATAACGTATCATTCACTGCTACAGTTACATAAGATGGCTAGTGAAGCAAGGATTATCATTGTAAATATCGCGAGAGGTCAATCTATTTTTCTATTCAATGAAAACGATATCAGTAGGAAAAGTATTCGATCATAACTTTAAGATTGGGAAAATATATAACACAGGTTTTACAATAACCAAAAGCCTAAATTTACGCCGCACAAACTCGGTAGCCCTTCGCTGCACCAGTATGGAAGACACCTTTCCAACAGCTAGCACGTTTTCACGAAAAGCTATCACAGAATAGCGACACATAAACCGAACCAAATTCATAACAATTGCAATAGAATGAATCCATCCCGCAGCAAGTGCGACCAGCTGTTCTTTTGGCAGTCATTTAACGAGAACACGAATCTATCGAGTACGAAATACACGACAACTACGGAACGCCAACAGCGCCAAATTAAAGCGATCCGCCTCAACAAAGCAGTTCGTATGCTTCGCCAACCCATCACTTGAAAATAATGACAGCCTATGCGCTGCTACAGGCCATGCGCAGCGATCAACAAAACCCAAGACCATGGAACACGTAAAAGTACGACGACCATGGAACGATCCACTCGTCATTTTTTGTTAGCGCCAGCATCTTGAGATTGAGAGGACGGTAGACCACACGAGTGGCGTTCCTGGTAGAAGTCCTTCACGGCGGTGCAGACAAAATTTTAAAATGGCATTCTACTCGGTCGCGAGAAGTGAAAGCATGATGAAAATAACAAATGAATCGAACACGCGATTGCCCGCCATGGAAATGTATCTCTTACTCGATACGATACAAATTTTGCGGGTCAGAGTATAGTCAAGCTTCTCCATGCACGTACCTTGTTTGACGCAGGAGACTCTACAAATATGAAACTAATTAATGTAAAAATTCTTAAATGAACAAAAATTGAATTTCTACGCATATCATATCATTTTAGGATCAATCGTACACGCACACACACACACACAACGTTAACTGAAAAATCTAAAACGCTTTGGTTCATTTTTCAAGTGACATTCGTGGTGTCATATTACACAGGTAATATGACAGGCCCTCTGCACATACACTAATAAAGGAAATCGTACAAATTCCTACATAAAGTAGCACTGTACTTTAATAACGAATTACCACGGATCAAGAAGTATTACAAGAAAACAAAACCGAAAGGTTATAACCCCGAAAAAAATCTGCAGATTTACTAAGCAATTAGAATAGTATAAGATGTACCACATAACTGCAGCACGTAGGACAATGAGATGGTGGCATCCCGCATCAAACATTACCCGCACTTCACGGAGTAATTCCAAAACACATCCATTGGAATAAGAGCTCCAAATCATACGAATTAGCTACCTTATTTCTTCGGAAATATGCGCGGCGTTTCAGGGAGAAACGCGAGGGCGCGGCATAAAAACGCGCATTTCAGCGCGTGGTCTCGGAGCCCTTACTTTTCGCTGTAACGGAGAGCTGTCGGAAAAAAACCGGCGCAGCCAAGTGCACGAATTCCTAAGAGGCCCGAAATGACGCGCCTCCAGCACCCGATGACCGACCACGGCTACACGGAAAAGGTCAAGTGTGCGAGGTACGAGAGGCGGGTGTTTCTCGTCAGAGCTCGTTGGATCATTTCGGGAAAATGCCGATGTCGTGTTCGAAGGAAAGCTACGAAAAATTCATTCATTGTCCCTCCCACTTACTTTGTCGCTTCCTTAAGGTTTCCCTTAAAAGGACTTACTTCCTTCACTTGTGCAAGCATCGAAGGTATAATACATAAGGGGAAGTTTCGAGGGCCCGTCCAATAGAGCTTCGTTGCGTCAACTCCCATTACTCGGATACTGAATTGACAAGCATATCTTGTCCGTTAGATAGGCCATGGAATTGATTGGATCACCAGAAATTTGTAAAGTTAAGAAAAAGATCTTGTCAATTCCCTCACGACGTCAAGACAGGACGGCAATGCATCTACTGCATGAAAATAAGTAAAAATGTTGATAAAAAGCCAGCTAAGCAGAACAGATAAGAGAATTGCACGAAAATAAATACTAGGATATTGCATTACTTGCAGAACACTAAATTTAATGACATGAGTAAATGAGTGAGAAATTTTATTCAAAACTTCCATTGGTGCCAGCGTAGCCAATTATATCCCACGAGAAAAAATAAAAATAAATTCACTTCACTGGTACACTCTATAAAAAGAATTCGGTCTAGCCTATTACGATTAGTGACAACACAAACGGGCGTAAACATCACAAACATTGATTCTTTTACAGCTAATTTAATTCGAAACACTCGGAGAATTCAACAAAACTTTAATTTGATGCCGAGAATTCGGGACTGTCAATTCAGCTACCAAGCAGACTTAGGCTCTCCGCAAAGCCATAAGTCCACGCAGTCAACCACGTCTCTCAAACCACGTTTCTTCAGCAGAGCTTTCAAAACGTAAGAGTTGACTCGCTACGAGTACTTGAATTAATCTTACCAGCGTAGTTTAGTTTAGCTTAGTTTGGTTTATTAGTTAGTTTAAAGCTTCTTAGCCACATGGAATGCTATCTCATGAGAGCGAAAAGGAAGGGATCATTTAGTGTGCGCCCTTTAGAAAACGTCGAATCCATGCATTGGTGTGTCCCAGGACGGCACGTGCTGCCAGGACGGCCAGTTCTGGGCCAAGGAAGGCACGTGCTGCCAGGACAGCCAGTTCTGGGCCAAGGAAGGCACGTGCTGCCAGGACGGCCAGTTCTGGGAAGGCAGCAATCACTATACAGCTGCAATGGAAGAGGAAGCCAAGCCACGCAAAGGAAGACAGCTGACACGCCTGAATACAGCAGGCAACGCGCTAAAAGAGTACTGAAAGCATCGTTGTAGCAAGTTAATTGAAGATTTACAGCTCTGTATATTTTCAACGTTTACATCTTATGATATTTAACGCACTAAGCCACTTGGAAAATGCCAAACCACGCTATGCAGCACGGAGGACCCAAGACAGGCCAACTATAAAATATAATTCTGATGCTGTGCCATTCTGGCCTTTCAATGACCGAGTTAGTCAATTGTCCCATTCTGCAGTAATTACCATACCTCTTGACCAGTCCAGGAATATTAAAAATAAATTCGAAATCACGGCTGAAGGGACTATTGAGGTGTCGAGTAGAAACAAAACACGTGAAAACGTCAATTAGTCATGGATCCAGGCATCAGTTTCCATTGAATACGTCGTCCGTACTGTAATGAATAAACTTCTAGTCTTCTGTGGAGTTACTTTGCGACTGAAAAACTTCAATAAGTTATATTTCATCAGCTCTGTGATGACAACAGATACGTGCATGAATCTCTATTTATGTTATGGATTTGGTCAAAAAACATTAAAA